>JAYJMF010000025.1:1987753-2020323 GCA_036873715.1 Salvia sclarea | reverse complement strand
GTTGCAAATTGACAAAATTTTATTGCAAAAAAATTATTCAAATTGCAAATTGATGTGGGTAGATGCAAATTTATTATATTAAAATTGCAAATATGTAATGGAAGGAGAGATGAGAGAAAAAATGAGGAAGATGCTAGAAGAAAGAGAATATATTCGTAGGAATTAGTAGAGAGAAAAAATGAGAGAGAAATGAAATCTCCACAAATCTTAGCCATTGATTTTGAAATATGAACAAATCAGATTAGTTTTTATTTCTTATATTAATAAGTTGATGTATTTTATCCAATCCCCCTATTTTGAGAGAGAGAGAGAGAGAGAGAGAGAGAGAGAGAGTTATAAATAAACAGAAAATATAAGTACAACGAGATCAAATAAATTCGGATTGTGTTTATTCATTTGATCTTCATTGAAGCTATGTAGCTAGTACTTGTACAAATTAAAATAACAATGAGAAAAGTCAAGCAATAAATAATCTAGCAGTGATATGTTCTGCTCCAATCAATTTGATTTTGATGCACACCTCAAATTTTATTCTTTAATGATAAACTAAGCCCACATTAACTGACCTGTGGGTTGGTGCCATCAAAATTATTGTTGCAGTGCTGACAAACTATTGATGTTGATTAACTAGGTGACTAAATAAAAAATAATTGTCTCGATACATCACATTCTCAACAAAAATATCAATAATAGTCATAAATTAAATTAACGATTATTTGGAAGTTCCCTCTGCACTTTTCGAAAATACCATTTTCTTTATTTCTCAATTGAATGTCACGATCATGCTTGCTTATTTTATTTTAATTTTGAAACGGGAACAAATTCACAGCGTAATACTAATAGTTATTTGATTTTCGATTTTAAATAAAAGATAGTGGCTTTTAATTGAGAAATTTCTAAAGAAAGTCTAAAATTATTCCAGGAGTTGATCAAATACGCTTATATTCACTTACAAATTTAAGTTAAAACAAAATATACGAATTTTTGAGTGAATCGAGTCATGTCATGCTGGGCATGTGAATCCTGATTTTATACTACTACGTATGAAATAATAATTCAACAAAAACAATTACTCAAATAAAAACCTTTTTTCACTTTAATTTCGTACCTCCTATAAACTATAAATGGGGCTCATGCTATTCAAGAAAATCTTAGCTACCTAAACACCCGAACCATATTTTTGTAGGACAAAAGAAAAAGAAAAAAAAGAAAAAAGAAAAAAAAAAGCAGCCTTAAAGTACCATAATCGTTATCTTATGATATTATCCTCATCAAAGAATCATGAAACCAGTAAAAGGATGCTATAAGATTTTATTTTCCAAATAAATGTCAACTCAATATCTAATTTGGTGAAATTTGCAGCTGAAACGGCATAATTCCCAGCATTCAATACTTTCACCAATTTATAATATTTGAGTAATGTATAAAACTATCCATTTTACTATAGTAAAAATAAAAACTATCCATTCATTTAAAATAGATAAAAAAAATAACCAATTTATATTAAAATACTCATACTTAATAATAACTATATAATGCGTATTTTCTTTTATCGAATTTCAAAAAACTTTATTGATAACCGCGATTTTCGCACTGATAAATGTATTCTTACATTTTTTTACTTTACACATGTGTTATATAGCCTGAGAAAATGATCTGGTCCAATTTTATTAAATATAAAAAGAAAAAGAAAAATACTAACAACATATTCGTAAACTGGAAATTAAATTTGACATAAATTTAATAATCACATAGTCACATGAAGAAGAGTTGGCATAAATTTACTATAAAATACTAAAATAAAATACTCGAGGTAAAATGGAGTATTTTTATATGTGATGAAAAATAACAAATGTAGTAAAAGTAAAAGTAAAATATTATGTGTAGTAGAACTCTGATATTGAAATTACATCAAAATATTATAGGGTAGATGCAACAATTTAATTTTTCTGACTCTATAATAAATTTCATCAAAGACATTGGCCGTCACAGTCTTTATTATGACTTCTTTTCATTTGTTATATATGGAAAGTACTTTAAGTAAAAATAAAAAATTGACAAACCTACCGGCTACCACTCTTGACGCCAAAAATGAAAAAAGAAATAAATAAAAATGTTGTTCCACTAAAAGCGTGAAGGTATAGAGAGTTTGGGTAAAGCAGGCACATTTGGTGAAATGTCTCCACGCTATTAACAAATTATTGAATCTACTCTATTTGTATATTTCAAGATGCATCTTCTTGTTCACGACCAATGTGTTGGACCGAGAATTTTCCTTCTTAGGTGAAGAATGCTGTATTATTGACTGATGTTTCTTGAGTAATACAATCTTTCTTCCCTTTAATTTTTTTTTTATAATTCCATGTACAAAATCCAAAATTTTAGAATAAAAGAATGATAAAGAAAAGAAAAATATTTCACTGGTGGGCTATAATTATAAAGGGCCAAACCCTGTTCTCGTTGACAACGAATATACTAACATTATATTTGTGAGCAAAGAAAAGGTTTGTTCGGATTCTTAGTGTACTTATATAAGTATAGTGTTTTATGGTTTATTGCATTGAAACAAAAAAAAAATCAAAATTAATAAATCTAAATGATGCAAATTTTAGGGTGCTTTGATTGTGAAATTTGAGGGGAATTTTCAGAACAATTAAAATTGTTTGATGAAAACTTTAGTAAATGAATACAGATTAATAATCCCTCCGCCCCTCAATTGTTGGTGCATTTCTTTTCGGCACGAGAATTAAGGAGAGTTGAAAAAGTAGTGTAAGTTGTATAAAGTAGTGATAAGAATATATTATATTTAAAGTTGTGTGTGTCGTAAAAATATCCAAAAAAGGAAATGCACTAAAATGGTGGGACATCCCAAAAGGGAATGTGCACCAATAATTAAAGGACAAGGGAGTATCATAAAAAGAATTAACACTGCAGTTATTTTAATCACTACAAAACATAACATAAATGTCGAGGAGGCCCAATGCAAATGGTTAAGTCGAGGCATTCAAGGACTCCTCTTTTTGAATGGTGTTCAAATTAGGCATGCATGCGAATATTTCTCCACTTTTTGTGTGGATAGTTGTTCTATTTGTGTATAGTAGTTTTCTCACTTTTGTGCGGTGCAATGATCCGACTTACGTACTGTGTTGAACTTTAATTTATTGTCGTATTATATATATACCACTTGTAAAAGAAACATGATAGTAACAATGTTTAAATCAAACACACTTATGCTTGTCTGTATATTTACTTTATTTAATTACCAGTTTACAAGTAAGATAATAGAATGTCCAACTCTTATTAGATATTACTATACTTATAAATATTACTTTATATACTGTATTTTAAAACAATCAATATAAAATTCAATCTCCATTTCAATAATTGAAAATCAAATATTTAAAATTTCAACTACTAAAAAAGAGTGCCTGATTAAAATCTTGACGTGAGAAAAGATGGAACGCAAACGTCAATAAATCAAAGCTTTGGAACTTGGAGTTAGGAAAAAAAGGAAAGGGAAACTTTGATTTGAATAAATGATTCATCAAGTGATTAAAAAAAAGTCCAAATCGATGACCCCAAGTTAAAACAAAATTAATAAATATATTTTCATTTTTCACAGGAAACTAAATAATTAAAAATAGGATGTTTTCCACATAATGCAGATTTAATCATTTTCATTTTCAAATACTCCTATAATTTTTATTTATTCGACAATGAAGTATCTAAATTTTAAGCTATGATAATTACGAAATAGTTCGTTTTTCTAAAAAATTGGAATGAGTGGATTTAAACCTTATATCTCGTTTTTACATAGAGGGGGTCGTAGTCGCATATAACAAGCCTTTTTTCATAACCTCTAGACGAAGGAAACAAACAACAAAAAAGAAAAATAAGTGTTGGTGTTGATCGAATGAGGGCATAAATGAAAATACGTGGAAGAAGTGAGGCAAAAAAAGTAACGCAAAACAAAAGATTTTGAGGAAGAAATATGGAAGGTGTGTGTGAGTGTAGAAGATGAGTAAGACACCATTATGATTGTGATTTGTGACAAAAAAAAAATGAAAAGAGTTTCCCCCAATTTTTGATTTTAGTTTATAATTTTGGGTTTCACTGTCAGCCATTAAAAACCCTTGATGTATCGATCAAAAATTCCTTGAAAAACACCTCAACTCTCAGTGAAACTCACTTTTGTCTATGTCAACAAAACCAAAAAATGCACCCTTCTCTTTCATTCATCCATTCCTGTCGTTTCGGCTACTTCGTTTGATTCGAACGAAAAATAGCCCTTTCTCTCTCTCTGCCTTGTTATATATGTGACATTGGTGGAGACAACATAGCTATATATTAATATATGTGGCATCGGTTAATGCCCATTTAGTATTTCTCTGTTTCTTGATAGTGCTTCCATTTTGTTGTTTCGTGGCGAATCTGGAGGCTTTTGAGGTTTCCGGGGAGGCCCGTTTCTCAAAGGTACAATCTTTGGTTGTTTTATATGAACAAATCCTAATTTTCGAATTTGGATTTTGGTGTTGGTTGTGAGATCTGTTTGTGTTGCAGGTGTTTTTCATTCTATTGTTTCTCTTGATTATGTGATGATTTGTTTGTCTTGATGTGGGGTATTTGGAAATTTCACCTAACATTGGTTCATGTTTTCTGCTGCCTTAAAGAATAGTACAAAATTTTCAAGGTTTGGTGTTGAAATAAAATTCTTGAAGTAGTAAATTATGCAATCTCATTGGTGTGTGTTAGTCCAAAGGACTTATTGTCTACAGCCTCTCTTAATGCTTTTATCCCTTTTTTGTGGTGGGGATAATTCTGTGGCTGGATTTTATGTTTGTCTTTATAGCCTATGAAATGTGATCTGTTCTTGTTTGCAAGCTTTTCCAACCATTTAAATGGTGTAACTCAGACATATGACTCTTAGTGTTCTGAATCTTACTTTATCTTGTTATAGATGTAATTGTGTAGATCTTCAATTGTGCTAAGGTTATCTATCTTAATCTTTGGGAAACATGTTCTATTTTATCCTTTTGCTCTGATTTACTTGTGTCAAGAAAGATACCATAGTTTTTGTTGGTTCTCTCTCTCTCTCTCTCTCTCTCTCTCTCTCTCTCTCTCACAAACACACACACACACACACACACACAGAGAGAAACAAGTTTGGAATCTGTAGAAATATACATGTTTCTTGTGCTAGTTGAAAGCACCTTCTCATTTCATTGGTCATTCAAACTAATCCAATTTTAGTATATTGTGAGAGATGTTGGCATGAACTGTGGTTTATTTCCTGTAAAATTTGATAAAGTAACTTGATAGTACATGTAGATTTTGGTGACCATGTTATTGGAATGTGAATTGATTTCATAAGATTTGCTGATACAATGCGACCTGCTTAAAATACTCTTCATTTTTTGCACCATTGCAATGTGATAGAAGTTATAGAGGTTCATTTATGTTTTCTTATCGAACGTTTCTTCCGTAGGTTCAACAATGGAGGAGGAAATCTCATGGGTCAGTCATTGTATTGACAATGTCGATAGTGGCACTGTGGGATTCGATTCATTCTCGGAGCTTAATGAAGAAACCGACAGAGACGCCTCTGCAGTTTCTATGGATCTGGTTCTCCCCGATGATCTATTGGAACGAA
The DNA here is from genome assembly GCA_036873715.1 of Salvia sclarea. Taxonomy (NCBI): domain Eukaryota; kingdom Viridiplantae; phylum Streptophyta; class Magnoliopsida; order Lamiales; family Lamiaceae; genus Salvia; species Salvia sclarea. Next base: position 2,014,673 of record JAYJMF010000025.1, on the reverse strand, counting down.
TACTATCATATCTCCCCATTGCTAGCATCTTTAGGGCGGGTTCTGTGTGCAAAAGATGGAACGAGATTGTAACATCGAAGAGGTTTTTGTGGAACAATTCTCATGCATTGCTACAGAAGCCTTGGTACTTCATGTTCACGAGCTCTGACGATCCGATTGGTTACGCATACGATCCCATTCTCCGAAAGTGGTACGGCATCGACCTCCCTTGCATCGAGAAATCCAACTGGTTCATTGCTTCATCGAGTGGCCTAGTCTGCTTTATGGACAACGATAGCCGGAGCGAGCTGTACGTATGCAACCCGATCACCAAATCTTGCAAGAAGCTCGATGAGCCTCCCGGCCCCAAATTCCCCGACTACAGTGCTTTGGCGGTCTCGGTTAACAGAGCAACTCACAGTTACAATGTATCGATTGTCAAATCTAAGCAGGTCCCGCAGAACTTCTTTCAGTGGGATCTCTCCATCCATCTCTATGATTCCAAAACGAGGGAGTGGCTGACGGATCTGACGGAGGTTTTGACGGGGTGGAGAGCCGGTGACGAGAGCGTGATATGTGATGGGGTGCTGTACTTCTTGATTTACTCGATCGGAGGTGGCGGTCCCGACAACCGCCATGGCCTTATCATGTATAATCTGGGAAGCCGGTCGCCTTATGGCGTGTTGATGAGGAGTTTCGTCCCGGTGCCGTGTTCTCTCACATGCGGCCGCCTGATGAATTTGAAGGAGAAGCTCGTGATGGTTGGAGGCATTGGCAAGCATGATCGACCAGGCATCATCAAGGGCATCGGTATCTGGCTTCTGAAGGGGAGAGAGTGGCAAGAGATAGCTCGGATGCCACATAAGTACTTTCAAGGTTTTGGTGAGTTTGACGATGTGTTTGCCAGCAGTGGGACCGGCGATCTCATATACATTCAGAGCTACGGGGCGCCTACTCTCCTCGTCTTCGATATCAACCAGAAGCAGTGGAGGTGGTCTCAGAAATGCCCCGTGATCAAGAGGTTCCCGCTGCAGCTCTTCACCGGTTTCTGCTTCGAACCAAGACTTGAAATCGCACCCTAGTTTGTTTCAATTTGTTGATGCCATGTCACTCTGTAAGTCCAAAATGCTTAGGTTTTAACTCGTTTTTGCTTCGTTTACGATGATTCGATTCGATTTCATAGCAAGGCCTATAGGTGAATGCTGATTGTATTAGCTGGAAGAAGAGATCTGCTGAAAAATGGCCATGCCAAGATTATTATTCTTTACATTCACAAATTCAATTCTGGTTGATAGAAATCATTATTAGTGGTAAAAATTTCAACTTTATTGCATTTTGACTGTCTATGTTCAATTCTTGGATTGAACAATTATCCGTTTCCCTAAATTGTGCTGTGTTGCACCTATTAATGGAAATTGCATTATTGGGTATCTATGATTGGGGTATCAGAGCGATGTTCCATCTTTTTAGTGTGTGTGTTTGTGTGTGTTGGGGTGAAGTTAGATACAAGTACAGTTAATTTCATAACTTTGTGGATGAGGTAAATTGTCGGATGTGTCTTAATGGGTCTATGCTCGAGATTGTTGGTAGTAAAACTCCCACTTGGTGGTCCCTACGATCCCTCTTTCTCTCTAAAAACTCACCGTTTCATGGCAAGGTAGATCATGGGATGTGTCTCGATGGTCGACACTCCCATTTTGGGGCCTCTATCTCATTTAGGGGTTCTCTATCTTAAAGAGATGTACTTCATCTTAGAGATTGTGACCTTTGGAACTTTGTGGATGAGGTAAATCGTCATGTGTGTCTTAGTGGGTCGACGCTCGAGATTGTGGGTAGTAAAACTCCCACTTGGTGGCCCCTACAATCTCTCTCTCTCTCAAAAATTTCATCGACAAGGTAAATCGTGGGATGTGTTCAAATGATCTAATGCTCATGATAGCAAACTCCCACTTTGTGGCCTCTATTATCTCATTAGGTCTTTCTAACATTCTTGAATATGAGAGATTTAGTTCCATCATGCTCATGTACATTGCCTAATCATGGATTAAGATTCATCATTGAAAAAATAATCCAGTCATTTATCATTATTGTGATTATTCAAGAATTGCTTGACTTGTATCATTCTAGTGAGCCCATTTACAAAGTGGACCACTTTCCAATCCAGTTCATAATTGGGCTGTTTTTTAAAAATGGCCCCTCCATATTTTGTCTTTTAAAGTGGGCCAGCCCAGGGAAGGAGACAAAAGATTTGACTCAAATATTAAACGATTTATTATACCTATAAATTTATAACGAAAATTGAGATCTTGATTTGCTAATTAACGCAGCCGAGAAATATTAAAAATGAATAAATTAACGTGTACGTAGTTTATCAATTATAATACTATTAAACACTTGAGATCGACCAGAAACAATACCTTCACATCCACTTGGAATATAAATATGACATCTTGAAACATAAGTATTTTCTAAAAGGGTGAACCCTAAATTAAATATGAATTCTTTGGATGGTATTATTACATTATTATTACGAAGTTTTTATTATTCGTTGCGATTGCCCATACACTTGACAAATAAAATTTTGTTATATAAATCAAAGACAAGGCATAAAATTATCTATTTTATCTAGACTACCCAAAAAACGAGGGAAACTTTAATTTGTGGCCCTCCTAATATTTATTAGGATTTGGGGTATAGACACATAAATGATGTTGATCACACTATATCTATGTAGTGTATGTTCTAAAATGTGGACCACAATACTTAACATGCAAATTTTTGGTTTCAACGAAAAGTTGACCATGCCTTATTACAAAAGTTAATAAGATACGATGTCCCCTTTCACAGTTTCACTTATTTTATTTATCATTATTTTAGCTAAGTTAATGATGCTACACGTGTTCTACCTCATCATGCTCTATTGATTTAGAATTCTTCATAATCAATACATTTTACATAATAATAAACCTCTCTCATTTTCTTTTTTCCTTACCAAGGCATGATATGTTGAAAATGCAGAATACATATACTAGGTTTGATTAACTTTAGTTTTAGACAAGTTTATAAATTGTAGCAATGCACATTATATCAATTTCGTTCTTTTCGCAACCAAAAATGATATGGTGCGAATTCTTATCGATTTAATGACATGTGTATTCGACACTAACTTGGAAAAAATTTGACACATAATTTGCTATAAATCTTCAAAATGTAATACTACCATCACGATTCATATAACATGTCTAAAATCAGATTTGAGTCAAAATTGATGTTTTTTTTGGTGAAAACATAACCTTTAAAAAATAAAATAAAATCACAAACACAGTTGTGGAATGGAATGGACCACCACTGCAATAATTCGCAAACCTAAATTAAAAAAAAGAAGGCAATAAAGCCAAAATTGGCGAAACAAAATAAACACCAGGTGGCTAAGACTGCCACGTGGCGAGGCACGAAGCGTCGTATAAAAACCAGAGAAACCATTCTGCCTCCAAAAAAGGGCAAAAATTTGTCGTAGATTGAACCCTAATTTGATTTGATAAATGTTCCCCACAGTTTACGTTCAACTGCAGATAGTGGTAGCCATGGTTTGGATTAACCCCACCCTAAATCGCTTTATTCCTCCGTAGCCATCGCTTTTGAGGAACAAGGCATGCAATCAAAGCGTTTCGTTTCAATAAAGGCAGCAAATTTTTTCCAAAGGGTGCTGCTGCAATAAAGCGATCACATGATAGAGAGAGACAGATAGGAGAGAGAGATAGCCTTTAAGGATTTAGTTCGAAGGCAGCTGCATAATTGCGTTCATCAAGACGAGCACACAATGATCTCTCAGTGTGTGTGTGTGCTTTGTCAGTCAGTGCATGTGCGTGTGAAAAATGACACCGCAGTCTAGTACCAATAATTTGTAGAGAGAGAAAGAGAGAGAGAAGGGGGGGAAATGAACAGGGAGGAAAAGGTAAAGGAAGGGGAAAGGAAAAGAGGTGAATTAATGGTGGAAAAGTTGAAGCGCGGGATTTTGGTGGGGAAAAGGGAGGGAAAATCGACTCCATCTCCCACATGGAAATTCGGGTTAGTTCAACCTGATGGTACCCTAATCCCAGATTTCAACTCTTCTACGTATTTGAACACACTCTCTGCTAGGAAATTGGGTGCCAATCTGTGGGAGATGGAGCCCCAACTCAATCACAGGGTGGCCAACATCAGCAAAAATGGCCCTATTTTGAGCAATCAAAGACTAGATTTAGAAGATAAGAGTTTTGGAATTACTAAGGAGTTTGATGAGGAGGCACCAAAACAGGTAAAGTCTTCAAAAGTTGGTTTTTCTTGTTTTATTTGATTTTTTACTGGAAATGTTGCTGTTTTTTGAGGTTCTTTGTGTTAACTAATTTCTTGATGAAAGATGGGCAGAAGAATACAAGAATATGAATATAAACTATGTAATATTGCTGTAAGTGTTGCTCATGTTTACGATGGGGCCACAAGTTTGCATTTATATGTCAAGCACAGTGTTATCCTTATTCTAATTTGCTGCAAAACGGGCCTCTTTTTTTGTTTATAATTTGTTGATTTTTCTATACCTTAATGGTTGAACTTGCTCTCTGTTATCTGTGTATTTCTGCGGGTCCCCTTTGGGTTTATGATTGCTCTGGAATCTTGTATATGATGATGAATCCTCCTTTTGTGACAATACTATGTGCATAAATGAATTGGTTTTGAATGAAAATGAAGAAGTTGGTTATTGTTGAGGTTTTGTGAGCACGTTCTTTCACTGTTGGAGATTGGGGTTACATGTTATCTTAGAACTAATGGTTGTAGGCTCTATCATAATCTGTGCTCTCTATTTCCACAGGAGACGGGCGGCATTAGTTTTAGGAAGCAGCTTGCAGCTTCGCTGGCGCAGCATACTGCAAGAGTCGACAAGGTTGGGCCGGCTCACCAGCCTCCATCCTCTGCTAGCTGCTCTAGCTCAATGGAGGTATTTTTGATCAAATACTGATTATATAGGTTGAAAAGGGAACTGCACTTGCTTGCTCTTGCTTCTCCATGTTCGATTTTCATGATGATTAGTTCTTTGCTTGCAGATGGCTCCTCAACGTAAATCTGCAGTCAGTCCAAACAGCTCTGTAGTCTCAAATGGCAAATTTGGAGAGGCAAGTTACAGCCTCAAAACATCCACGGAGTTGCTCAAAGTACTGAATAAAATCTGGAGCCTCGAAGAAAAGCATGCATTGGATATGTCGTTGGTAAGAGCTCTGAAGAGGGAGCTCGAGCAATCCCAGGCACGGAATCAAGAACTGATGCAAGAGAAGAAGAGAGATCAAAATGAAATCGATCATTTAGCGAAGCAGATGATGGGGTATAAAGTTGCTCGAAAGAGGGAGCAGCAACGCATCAAGGATGCTGTGAAGTTAGTCGAAGACAAGCTGGAAGACGAACTGAAATTGAGGAGACATTCAGAAAACCGCCATCACAAGCTGGCTAAGGAGCTCTCGCAGATGAAATCTTCGTTTTCTAATGTCTTGAGAGAGCTTGATCGGGAGAGGAAAGCACGGATGCTGCTGGAAGACCTCTGCGATGAGTTTGCCAAAGGAATAAGAGACTACGAGCAGGAGGTACGGGTTGCGAAACTCAAATTTGGCAAGGATCAGATTGGGAGGGAGGGAAATGATCGGGTAATCCTTCACATTTCTGAAGCGTGGTTGGATGAAAGAGCGCAGATGAAGCTAGCAGATGCTAACGACGTCTCGTTGCAGCAATCTGCTTTGGACAAGCTATGTCTCGAGGTTGAATCCTTTCTCCGGGAGAAACAATCCGAGTCCTTGAAGACGCCCTCTCAGAGCCGCGCACTTCCACATTCTCTGGAGTCGTTTCACTTGAACGAGCCTGCAAGCGCTCCTTGGCTTGGGAATGATGAAGACGACTCTATTGGAATGCCTCATCTTTCTAGAGGGTATAGTCTGAAGCAAGCAAACGAGGAGGCGGCCTCTGATGGTTGTAACAAGGAACAAATGAGGCCAAAACTAGGCAACGAGAAGGTGCATTCACGGAGGGCATCAGATCCATCGTGCTCGCGGGTTCAACTGGATGAGCAACTCCATGAGGGATCAACGAGATCAAGAAACACGAACTCAAATGAAGCGACTCATCATAGGATGCCTAGGAAAGGCGAGATCTTGCAAAGATCTACTCGGGAAGGAAAGTCGAGAGCAGCTGATACTGATACTGATATGAGGCTAGGACAAGGAAGCCATCGTGTGGAGGGCTTCTTCGACCCATCCACGTTCGTGGGCCCCACCAGTCCGGCCAGGAAGTGGACGTCCGAGGCACCAGCCATGGATCCCGACATCTCTGAATCGTGCACGAGATCGCAAAACGGCAATGGAGTAAGACCGAACACGTTGAAGGCGAAGCTGATGGAAGCGAGGCTAGAAGGGCAGCAATCTCGGACTAACAAAGGTTTGCCCAAAGTCGACTAAGTGTAATATTTTGTAGATTTAGGACACTTATGTTTTTTTGCACTTCATAAGAATCCTTCAGAAATCATTCTGACAGTTTTGATATCAAATCCACTGTTCTTTGTAATAATAGTATACTTTATAAAAAGCCTTTTGTAATTTTGTTTTGCAGGAAAATTCTTTGTTTTGCATGCTATTGTATTACCTCCAAAAAGAGCACTATTATATAGATTAAAGAGTTTTAAACTGAACTCTTGTAGTTTCTTTACCAACTAAATAAAAGATTATGTAAATGTCAACAAAATAAAAAATTATGTGATTTAACTAAAAGCATTATAGATTTTATAATCAACAAAACAATTGATTTCTCCATTAAGATAAAAACAAAAGCAAATACAATAGAAAAGAAACCCAAAAACATACAGCTCACATTCGACGTGAGGTGAGAAAGAAAGGAGAGAAGAGAAAAAAAGAGAAAATAGGAGAAATAAATTTGTGATTGAGATTTTTGAATGAATGAGATATTGTGGCTTGTGGGAGAACATGTATTAAAACGAGGATATGTAGAAGAAAGAGAAAAACTGAATGTGTAAAATTCTATGGGGAAAATATTACCCTTGAAGAGTACTTAATTTCAATTTGATATATTTTGAATTTGATCGAGCTATTTAAAACAGATATACGAATAAGAAATTAAAATTAAAGAAATTGGAAAATGAGGAAAGCATATACTATTATTATTATTTATTACCATTGGCGATCGCCTCAAAGTCCCATCGGAACGACAGCGTCTTGCTCTTCGCCGAAGTCGAGAGAGTTGCTAATGGCGGCAGCGACTTTCAGATATTTGGTGCAGCTGCACCGAGACGTTCCGAAAGCGGCGAGATTCTATTCGGAGGGCCTCGGCTTCACCATTGACGTCTGCACCCTTCGTTGGGCCGAGCTCCACTCCGGCCCGCTCAAGCTCTCCCTCCTCCATTCTCCTCGGTGCGTTTCGTATCTCTCGAAATTCGATTTGTTTCTTAATTCCTCCACTGATTATGTTAAATGTCGATGAATTTGGGTAGTATTTTGCTGGAAATGGTTGCAAGGTAGGTTTTTGAGGCGTAGAGGAAAGAAAACCAACGGAAAATGCTTTTGTTTTAATATGGTATTAGGGAAATTATCAAATTCATCAGATTATCATGCCATCCAACTCATTTGATTCTGCACACGAAATTGGAATTTGTTTGTTTAAAATTATTGCTTATTTTTGTGCTACAGATATGTGCTTGAATTTAGTTTTTAATGGTTGGCGAAAGCAAAACCTTGGTTAAAACCCTAGAAAATCCTAGATATTAATGCCCTGTTTGCAGTAATCTTATGAATTTTCTGTTTGCACCAATACTTCTCAAATTGGCCAATCTTTTTATCACTCCATTTATTAACTACCAAAATATGTTTCTTAGTTTCAGTGATACACATCAACTTATTTGCAAATAACCTTTGAGTCTTTGTCAAATCTAATCCAGCAAGTATTGTAAATTTCATGCCTTTTTTTCGTTTTACAATGCTTGGCTCATAATTCCTTTGGACTATACATTTTCTTTGCGTTGATTAGGTGCTTGCAAGAACCGATCTAGAAATGTTATTGATATGATCTAACGTATGTATATTTAGCTAGCTTATTGAGATGGCATGGTCTATATTTTTGCTTCATTTTTTCAGTGACCATATTGAACACAAGGGTTATTCGTCGCTCCTGTCATTTACAGTAACGGACATCAATACTACAGTGACAAAGCTGATGACATTAGGAGCTGAACTGGATGGCCCAATCAAGCATGAAATCCACGGAAAGGTAACTTCAAATTCTATTTAACCTTCATCAGATTTTGCCATGATCATGTTCCTATCAAGAATCTTTTCCGTACATTAGTTTATGCCACTGATTTTAGCAGGTGGCAGCTATTAGGTGTGCTGATGGGCATGTCTTGGGTCTATATGAGCCTGCTTAGAAGCTCCGGGTATGAGTATGCAACGGTATGAGAAACATGATGGAACATCTTGTTGCAATGTGAAGACCGTTGTTGATGATGTTTCCTGGTATGCAAAACTACACCAACGCCTTAGAATTTTACGCTTTGGATGATAGCTTTCTGATTCGTGGATCGATCTTAGCAATTCCGTTGTGAATCGAGAAGTCGTGGATGCCCTCATTTTTGGTCTTTGGTATAACTTTATGCCAGTCTTCATTGCCAAAGATATATACAATTACAATCATTCAAACTGATTTTGAAATGGCTGTTGCTTGTTAAGATTCATTTTTGAATAATCAAAACTATTTGCTTCCTCATTTCTATTTTCTTTGATAGAGGGAATTTGGTGACCTTCATCATCATCATGTGAAATACGTTTCATTCTGGATAAATTACTAGTTTTCAACGTATATCCGACGCGGTTGGTGTTGTTGATAATACTAGTATGTCACCCGTGCATATGCACGGGGTCAAAATGAATCCTATATTTTATTAAAATTATTCTCAATATTAATATGTATTCTGTATTAGATTATATGAATAAATAGTTATTCAATTTTGTCTCTTACGATATTATTGATTATCAAGAAATGTAGATAATTGGAGAAATGCCAAAAGCATAAAACAAAATGTATGCAACCGTAGAAATATTAACTTCATTCTTACTAGTCAAGTTTCATGTCACGAGCTCGACCTAGAAGGTATGAATTACTTTTGAATTTTAAATCGTATAATTTGCTACATTGTGTGCGACTTTTTAATAATATATGTTTCAACAAATCATACTAGGGAATATTAACCATGTTAGTACTAATAAAATTTTACTATTATGTTTCGAGATTGATGTAAAAAGTATCGTTGAGATTCAAAATATGTAATTCTTGCTTCTAACAATTACACGTTATTCCAATTTATATTATATAACATAGCATGATTTTCTTGGCTTACAAGCTTGTGATAAGTAACAACTTTTCCAACGTGGAAAGTCGGGATTAGCAATTTATTTATCCCTTATAAATGAAAGTTAAATAAATTGTTTCATTAAATTATTATTATTATTATTATCATCATCCAAAAAGAAGAGTTCAAAGTTGAAGCCACACAAACACACACACATATATTCCTCAACTCTTTGTCTCTCTCTCTCTCTCTCTACCCGCTTTCTCTCTCTTCACACTCCAACTTCCATTTGCGCGTTCAATAGATAACGAGAAAAGTTTTAAAATTATGAGGGATTGGGGTTTGGGTCTACTTGACCCGAGAACCGCCGTCATGGACCTCGACTCCGATTCCGACACCTCCGCCGGCCGCCAATCGGACTTCGCTTTCGCCTTCAACGACAGCAATTTCTCCGACCGCCTGCTCCGGATCGAGATCGTCGGGGATCCCCTCGACTCCCGCCCCGAATCGGTCGGCTGCGGTGCCCTAGCTGATTGGGCGGCGCGCCTCTGCGAGCTCCGCCGCCGGGATGTTGCCGAGAAACAGCTCGGTGAGCAAGTCAAACTTGAGTCAATTCTCTCTCATGCCTTTGTGGTGGTGGTGGTGGTTTCCCTATTGATTCTTGGTTTTGGTTCGAGTTTGGTTTGGGTGTTTGGTTGAGAGAATATCGAGTCTTCATGAGTTAATTTGTTTGGATATGTTTTACTTTTTTTTCCATTTCAACACTGATTGAGCTAAATTTTTGTGAAACGCAAGTATATTTCATCAATGATATTTGATGCCGTTCTGTGCGTAGTTTTGATTTGTATATTCTTAATCTAGTCTGGATTGTGCTCTTGTTAATCGACATGTGCCACTCGTTTGCAGCTTTGGATGTGAATAGTTGTCAGGAAGAGCATGACGCATTTGATTGTCAGCAGCCCGATGTTGAAGACGGGATAGGCGACGAGAATCATGATGAAGTGGCACTCAAAATGATTGAAGATGCACCATCAGGTATAAATTGAAAATCTATAGTCTGTGTTGCCTCCATGTAATGCTTGGTAGCTTTATGATGAGTTTTGGCCCCAGCAAGTATGCTCCATAATGTAGTTATGTCCCATACTGTTGTTTCTGCTCTAAGTTGGAAGTCTTTTGTTGTGTTTCCATCAGGAGATGAAGCTGCAAAAGATGACCCAAAATTGTCTGAAGATGAATCAAGAGTTCTAAGAGTTAAAACGTTGCATATTAGCTCTCCCATCTTAGCTGCAAAGAGCCCGTTTTTCTACAAGGTGTTAGTCATACTTTGCTGGGTTCCTTTTCATAAGGTTCCATGTCATAATTTCTGGTCCCTTTCTCTTGTTGCAGTTATTTTCTAATGGTATGATGGAATCTGAACAGAGACAAGTAACCCTCAGAATTAGCACTTCTGGTATGTAAGCGGTTGATTTGTGTAATTATGTCGGCAGTTAATCTCTTGCTCTTTGTGGTTGTTTGCATTATTAGTTCATGAAATACCTCTTCAAACTGCAGCTTCGTTCCACTGAAATATCTTGGAACACATTAGTTGCACCTCATATTAAAATAACAATCTTGCTTTCCATCTATTTTATGATGCTGGAGTTTACATAGGTCCGAGTAAATATTTGCTCTTTTATCAGGCAAGCGTAACTGTTGTCTATGCTAACTCTCTTCTCAATGAAACAGAGGAAGCTGCTCTCATGGAGCTCCTGAATTTCATGTATAGTAATACATTAAGCATCAATACTGCTCCTGCTCTACTCGATGTGCTTATGGCTGCTGATAAGTTTGAGGTCATCTCTTGCATGAGATACTGCAGCCATCGATTAAGAAACCTGCCTATGACTCCCGAGTCTGCACTAGTTTTTCTAGATCTTCCTTCTAGCGTCCTCATGGGTGATGCAGTACAGTCGTTGACTGATGCAGCGAAACATTTCTTAGCTGTCCGGTATAAAGATATATCAAAGTAAGCACCAAACCATATGCCAATGATTTTTAAAGCCAATGTATGGCATTATGATTTCATTTATTATGCTGTGAACTCTTTGAATAGGTATCAAGAAGAGATCATGAATTTGCCACTTGCTGGGATTGAGGCAATCTTGTGTAGTGATGACCTTCAGGTGGCATCGGAGGATGCCGTTTATGACTTGGTGCTGAAGTGGTCCCGATTCCATTATCAAAAGCTGGAGGAGCGTCGTCACATCCTTTGTTCTCAATTGGGTGGCTATATCCGTTACCCTTACATGACTTGCCGCAAGTTGAAGAAGCTTCTAACCTGCAACGACTTTGATCGTGATTTCGCAACTAAAGTGGTGGTTGATGCCCTATTTTTCAAGGCCGAGGCACCACATCGCCAGCGGAACCATGCCTCGGAGGAGTCCACCTCCACCTCCACAAGCCGGCGCTTTGTGGAGCGTGCGTATAAATACAGACCCGTGAAAGTGATCGAGTTTGAACTGCCACGTCAGCAATGTGTGGTCTACTTGGATCTCAAGAGGGAAGAATGTGCAAACCTGTTCCCATCGGGACGAGTATATTCCCAAGCATTCCACTTGGGCGGGCAAGGGTTCTTCCTGTCAGCACACTGCAACATGGACCAGCAGAGCTCGTTCCATTGCTTTGGCTTGTTCCTCGGGATGCAAGAAAAGGGTTCGGTCTCATTCGGTGTGGACTACGAATTCGCTGCTAGGTCGAAACCCACGGAAGAGTACATGAGCAAATACAAGGGCAACTACACGTTCACCGGTGGGAAGGCCGTGGGCTACCGGAATCTTTTCAGCATTCCTTGGACTAACTTCATCGCCGAGGACAGTCTGTATTTCATCAACGGTATACTCCATCTTAGGGCTGAGCTCACCATCAAACACTGAGCTCGAGGTATCCCTGACTTCATTTTTCTTGATAGTGATATCGCGTTCTAACTTCCATAGGTTGTTGGGTTTGTTAGCTTGTTGGTGATGGATTTAACTTGACAAAGGTATACATGAGCCTTAGTTACTGTATGTGGGTTGTTGTATTGTATATATGGCCGCATTCTGTAAGATGCCAATTCACTTGTATTAACAAGTTGGAGATGCTATTTATCTTAGCTTCGAATCATAAATTCGCCCACCCATCGTATTATGCTTGATTTCCTTTTTCTTTTTTTGTGAAATAAAATGTAACTCAAATCTGTATGATATCGATTTATCACTATGTACAAATACAGACACAACAATATTCTATTTTGTTGTTCCCCTTTTCCTTGGGGGACAAATTCACAGACTCGAAAATGATTGCCATTGACCTAGTAGATAGATTAATTATACAAAATCAATGAAGAAATAAATAAATTAATGTATTTGTATTAGCAAGTTGATTGGGCCAAGCCCACCGATAGAGTAAAGCCCTACGGCCCAGCCCAGATACACCGAATCTCGTGACTTCTCAGCTCCTATATCTCGTAGAGTCGTAGTCGTAGCTCAATATGATAGCAATCTCTCTCTTTTCTCTCTCTCTCTCTCTATATATATATCTTCCTTCCCGCACTCTCTCTCTCTCGCTTTCGCTTTTATATAAGCTGGGAAGGGAAGAGTTAAACGCACGCCTATTGCTGGATAATTAGGGGAGAAAACAAACCGAAAGGAAGGGGCGTCGGATCTAGGGTTTAGCCTCCGCCGCGATGCCGAAGAACAAGGGAAAGGGAGGGAAGAATCGGAAGAGAGGTAAGAACGAAGCAGACGACGAGAAGAGAGAATTGGTCTTCAAGGAAGACGGCCAGGAATATGCACAGGTGATGCGCATGCTCGGAAATGGACGCTGCGAGGCCACGTGCATCGACGGCGTCAAGCGCCTCTGTCATATCCGGGGAAAGATGCACAAGAAGGTTTGGATCGCCGCCGGCGATATTATTCTCGTAGGTCTCCGCGATTATCAGGTAAAACACCTGCTATCTTATTACTTCTACATCTTCTGCAGTTCTGCTGTCTGTGCTATGTTGATTTGTCTTCGCTTTGGGGTGTTGTCTTGTTAGGTTTCGGTTTGGATTTTGTTTCACTATCATTGATCTTTGTGCAGTCAATAAACTTTAAATAGGTTTGAGTGAGTAGTGTTATCTTAGCCTTTTCTAATTACTTTTTAGCTCATTTTGTAAGAATTGAGGGCTTTGTTTTAATCTTGATTTTTGTTCTTAGTTTTCAATTACTCTTATGGACGTAGTGTGTGTTTATGCACTTTCTCGATCTTTAATATGTATCAATGAATGTATTGAGTTTGCAGGAGTTGTTTATGTCCTTTTAGGAAGCTTAGATCAGCTTGTGTGTGTATCTTTTTACCAGTCTATCACATTTTTTCTTTTTTGCGATCGTGTCCTTTTAGGAAGCTTAGATCAGCTTGTATTCTCTATTTATTTTGGTGTTGCGTTCATTTCGTATGTCTGATGATATTGGAATTTGTCAGCTTTATTTTTATTTTTGGGCTTGGATGCTGCTTTCACCTTTTCTTATTCCAATTCTATTTCTTTATTCGTTTTGGATGGAGAGGTGGTAGAGTACTAGGAAATAAAAATTCAATGATGCTTGTTTAATTATCTCTACTTATTTTAGTGCTGCTTGTGTCTCTGTGTAATGTCTAAATATATTCGATACTATGAATTCGGGGAATTTGTTAGCCTCGATATCACTAGTGGGTTCAAACTTCCTTTATCCTTATCTTGTGCAGTCCCTTGACTTTATTTGTTAGTTGCTAGTTTTAGATTCTAGTTTTGTGGTTTTAGATGGAATAAGTGATAAGAAAGTCTAACAAAATAAGACCTAATGTTGATGCTTGTTTTTGTTGTCTGAGTTGGTTGATTCTTTGTAAGTTTGGTATGATTTGCTCATCTGATCTTTTCCGTTGCTATTAGGATGATAAGGCCGACGTGATCCTGAAGTACATGCCTGATGAAGCCAGGTTGTTGAAGGCCTACGGTGAACTGCCCGAGAACACGAGGCTCAATGAGGGTATTGCTGGAGGACTTGATGAGGAAGACGATGGTCCTGGTGATGATTACATTGAATTTGAGGACGAAGACATCGACAAACTCTAAATAGCTTGTGAGAGCTGTAACTCCTTATCTTTTTCTTTTCTTCTTTTCTTCTTTTCTCTAAAGTAGCCATTTGGATATTTCAATACAAGTTAGAGCATTGTTGTTTATTATGTGGATTGATGAGGATTTGTGTGGATTTCTCTGTACTGTTATTTTGGTTGATGCAATAATAGTGAGCTCTATATATAATCATGAATCGAGTTGAGCTAGTAAAAATTGGGAAAAACCAAGGCATTTATTGGAATATGAATATATGATAAAGGGAAAAATGCATACATATATATCCTACTCTATATTACAATACCAAATCTCTGTTGTACAGCATATGCAAATATATGGTATGTATATTAAGATGTGAGTGATCTGAAGTTGAGACGAACGTAACAAAGTTGCAAGCGCTTATTCAGTTCCAGCAATCTTCCTTTTTATGGCTTCTATGTCTGATGCCAGTTCTTTTCTACTTGACTGCAAGAATCCAACTTCCCATATTAGCTTAGCAGCCACAATTACCAGATGTGAGAAATGTCTCATGTATGTATTTTGAGACCATACCTTGAAGAGAAGGTAACGGTACACAAACCAGCCGGTGTATCCGAGCCCGACCAACTCCATGATCTTGGGGAGCTGCAAACGAGTATTCATGGAGACAATCCGCGTTTTAGTCAAAAGAGACAATGCAAAATACAGAAACACAAACGGAAACCTACCAATGGAACCGAGTTGATTGCCCCAACAACTGTGGAAGCTAACCAGACTGCAACAATTGAGCCACCACCATACAGAATCACAGTGGTTTTGTTTTCAACAGCATCCCACTAATAATCAAGAAGAAACCATCAAACCAAACACGAGTATCGGAAAATTTAGGGTGGAGGGCAGTTACGTACCTTTTGTTTCAGGTCATTGAACAGTTCATTGCTATCGAGAGGGCTCTCCTCCGACGATGTGGCCTTCACTAGCAGCTGGGAGGACCTCCTAGACTCTGTTTACTACGGAGTTAGTTTCAACCATGCAAACACTTGAAACCAAACTCACCAATTGAAAACTCCATTCCAAAAGTAACAAGTGAAGTTTTGCAATTGAAAACTCCATTCCAAAACTCTCTAATGTGCAGTATTACAAGCTAGAGAGTGTGATGAGAGCTAGAACTGTGGGAATGATGTGCATATCAACAAGCATGAATACCCCCAATGAAGGATACGAACATGATGCATCACGCCCTGTCAAATTTTTTACTTCTTCCTAGAATTGATTATACTACAACCCATCTTATGTATCAAAACCTACAAATTTATACACACACACAGACACACATTCATATATACATTTATAATCTTCAATCCTAACAAAGAAAAGCCTTTGAAACAACCCAAAATTGATTGTTAAGAGAAAAGAATTCCAGACTGAGAACCAAAACATTGATGACATCCATGAATATACATTTTTAAGATAACTATTACTCCACAACACATTAATCAAGTACATTATACCAAAAATTTCCATAACACAAAGTTGAATATGATCAGTTGAACCCATTTTTCAAGAAATCATTACAACATATTAATCATGCACATTATACCAAAACCAATAAGCTAAACCATATTCAAGATTCAAGAATCCAAATGGCATACACTAAAATAGTACTAACAAAGAAAAGTCCCCCACAATTGTACAATAAGTTAAAAAAGATTGTACCTTTGAGCAACTTGAAAGGAGTGGCAGAAAGGGTGGGGCGGTGGGGCAAGGGGCAGAAGACGGCGGCAGGTCTGGCGGCGGGGAGGCGGTGGAGCAAGACGGCTGTGGCCGCCATGGAAGTGGAAGCTGCCGCTGCCATGAAGCTGGAGGAAATGTGATTTGCACAAATGGCTAAAGCAAAATGGTGGCGTTTGCTGTTTTGCAAAGCCTCTCTTTCTTTATCTCAAAAGATATTCTGGAAAAATATGTTTGGGACTATTTTTTTGGTATCCACAATATTTTTTAGGGTCAATGTTGAGATGTTCCATTGGGTGACACGTTGATAATTCGTGCTTTCTGATTGGTTGGTTTTCTTATCTTCATAATGTACTATTCTTATTGTTTCAAAATCATTTTGCTGTTGGATATGTTGTTACAACTTACAAGTGTTCTATTATTTGTATTATACAAATTTTAACTATAATACTTGTAGTTATTTCATCTGAATACATGGTATTTTTATGAAAAAGGTGTTTGTGTAATTCAAACTCATACATAAACGTCGTATAAAAGATTGTAGCTAAATTCGTGAACATGCATTCGGAATTGATTCGTTCCTTTTTCTTCGGAAAATAAAATGTCATAAATTCTTAAAATATAATTTGTTTCTCTCAAAAGTGAATAAATTGTGAGAAGCTCAACTTGATAGGTGAATATTCACAATATAAAACAATATTTTTCAATTATTCTAACTCCACTATTTAACATAATAGAAATTTTCTCTTCTACAAAGAAAAACATAATACAAATTTTGTATTGCATGCTAAGCAAATAGAGGATCCCATTCGAAATTCAATTATGTGAAAAATTGAAAATTAATTAAAACACTATTTATTCATGATCATACAATGGGCTTATTTCTAATTCCTTATTACGATGTAGGCCTAATAAGGCACGTATTGGAGGATTCGGCCCAAATAAAGGTTCTAAATTTCTATGAAATTGACTAATGACACAATCCGAAATTTATGTGATGAATAATATTGTGCCGCGGCCCGACTAAGACCGACTACCTAAGTTAATTAATTAAATTTTTAATGCCTACCTAAATTTATTAAATTATCCACAAAAGACATATACAAATTTTAAGTAGCTCACTTGATGTCACACTAATGGTAAGAACACCCCTTAATACACTGCATTTAGGTGCTTCATCTCTATATCTTAATAATATTTCAATAGTGTTCTATATTTTACTTTAATTTCGTGCTTAACATGCAAAGTTTGATGTCATAATCGCATATATCAACTCATTGCTCAAATACAACATGACTAATTTGAAGAAAAAAAAATTGTTCTTCTATATAAACTTCACGAGACACACGCACGCACAAAGATATAGAGATATGGAGTGGTGTAATATCCAAGGGCCAACTAATCCAACTCACTCAATTTGATTAAACAACGCTTAGCCAACACATAAAAACAACTCAAAAGAGGCTTCAATTCCTCTTTATTTATTTATGGTTTGTTTGGTTGCTACCCTTCCATTCTCTCACTTCATCACATATAAGAATCTACTATGCAACAACCAAAGTAGAATAAGCCCTTTTCTCTCTCATCTCTTGCCATCTGCAACCCCAACCCCAAATCCCTCCAAAAATCCAACCCCAAATGCCAACAAACACACTGACAAAATACTCATTCAATCTCTCAACTTTCATTTTCAACAATATTATGCACTTCTACTGTACCCACCCTACCTTCAAGCTTGCCCCATGGTAACATTTGTTCAATCAAGAAATCACAAAACCACTCCAAAGGAAGGATCTTGCTATAGTTTTCTTTCAAGAAAACACGATCGGGGCTCTAAACAAGGATCTCTCCCGAGTTTTCTTTCAAGAAAACGCGATAAAGGGCTCCCAAAAGTCACTCTAAGGAAGGCATATACATCTTCAAACTCTTTCTTGCAATGTTCATGTTTGAACATGCAATACTACATCCTTGAGGCATGATCAAGAAGCCATCTTTGCAGCTTTGATGGGAGCTAAAAGGAGCATTATTTTGATCATGTTTTGTGCATTAACATTGTTCAAACATGTTGAAGCATCATCACAAGCACATAAGAATCTCTCTCAAGGTTCACTAGATTCCTTCCTCCACAACTATTCCCTCAACTCCATACCGAGACCTCGTACAGGCCAGCTGTACGAGGTTTCGTCTCCCGCCAACTTGTCCGGGGTCAGAGTCTCCGTCCTCCGCCTCCGGACCCACAGCCTGTGGGAGGACGGCGCCAACCTCAGCGCCGTCCAAATCCCACCAACGGCGGTGCTGCCGCTGCCCTTCACAAGAAGAGTTGACTTAGTGTGTCAAAACCTAGGCAATTGGTCAACTTCTTACTACAATGTCCCAAACTACACACTTGTAGCTCCCGTCGTAGGTCTGCTGGCCTACGACTCCGACACGAGCGCAACGGGCCCGACGCCCGTTGGGCTCGGAATGCAAGGGGAGAGCCCCATCACTGTCAATTTCCACAATGTTTCACTCCACCAATACGATGTGGGGGCCCCACGGTGCGTCACGTTCGCAGCCAACGGCACGTGGCAGCTCAGCCACGTGGCGGGCGGCGGCGGGGCCTCGTGCACGGGGCGGAGTGGCGGCCATTTCTCGATCATTGTGCCGAGGATCGAAGAGAGTGGGAAGAAGAAGAAGAAGGAAGCGGCCGTGAAGTGGTGGATGGTCGGAATCCCCGGCGGCGCGGTGGCAGCGATCTTGATCGCCGCCGCCGGGATTTTTTGCTGGAAAATTTGCCGGTGGAGAAGTGTGAGGAAGATGGAGAGAATGAGTGAGAGAAGTGAAAGTTTGAATTCAATTTGGATTGGAGGTAGCAGAATGCCTACAGCTACAGGTATCAGAACACAGCCAAATCTTGAAAATAGCTATATTCCATAATTCATTAATTTCCATCTTTTTTTTTTCTTTTTTTTTTAAGTTTTCATACTACTTCAATTTTTTGGGTTCTTTTGTAAGTGAACATACATGATTTTCACTGTTTTGTGGGGGGTTGAAATTGAATTACATTTTCTCTAGTCGCAGCTTGCGGAGTTGGCCTAGTGGTATATGAGTTCAAATTCACCATAACACAGATCTTTAAATTTTCTTGTTAATTCTTGTTAATTGATTAAAAAAGAAAATGAAAGAATGACGAGGGCTAAGCGGGAAAGAAAGAGACAATAATCAAGTAAAAAAATATTAGGACAATCATTTGACTTGGTTGATTAAGAATTGGTTTCCGCCGGAGGCATATTATTTGAAGAGGAACAAGTTGGCTATTTTAATTTAATTTCATTTAAAAAAATAAAATAATTGGCACCTATCTTGAAAGAGTGGACCATAAATTGCAACAAGCTTGAAAAATCCATTTGTATAATTTGATGGAATACAGAAATCAACCACTGAAGATTTGTCTATAGTGTGAAGCAAAATAATTATGAATTTCAAGAAAAGGTCATTAGCCCAATTGGTTGTTAGGATATTGCTTTCTCTAGAAAAAAAAGTATTGACAGATGTGTGTTAATATATATAAAGTATAACAGCTCTGACAATCATCATAAATGAATAAATGTACATAGGTATTAATGTATACACAAACATTTTCTTGATTTCTATTAACATCAAACCTTCTAAAATGTTTATAAAATAAGTAGGAGAAGATGGAGTCATGGACAGCCAGATACATCACATCATCTACCAAAACAAGACACAATTGCTGATTTCTTCTCCAAAATGCAAAATGAAAATGATGTTTGATTCCCTCTAATTTTCAAAATTTGACAAATGTGAATGATTGGGACAAGTTCAATCAATTGGTTGAATATCACATAATTTATGAAGTGAAAATGGTGGCCTAGAGATAGAGCCATTGACAATAGCATGAGACACAATCTTGTTTGCTGCTTCTGTGGCATGAACCCCATCCCAGCTCACATAGTTATATGGATCACTACACGCAGTCGCAACCAAGGTACGACCGTTGATTATCTTCTCGTTCCCGCAGTAGACCCTCGGATCGAAATTGTAGGCACCGCCACCGTATCCACAGCATGATTTTGTCCCATACTTCATCCCTGCCCAATTTTCCCAGCATGAGACAAAGAGAGAGGTGTTTTCTTGAATTTAGGATTGAATTGCATTGCATTTATACCATGAGAAGTGGGGTGGTGGAAGAGCTCTAGCATGACAGAATGTATGTCTATGTAAACAACATTTGCACCAGCAATCTCTCTTCTTGTCTGTCTCAATGCCTCCTCCAACATAGTGTTGTAGTCTATTACAGCATTGTTGTAAGAGATCAAGCACCCGAAGGAGTCGATGTCTGAGGCGTTGTGAGGCAGCTCCACCAAGAATGCAGGGTAGCAACCTATTGGTGCAAGATTCAGCACCAAGAAATCTCTCCCACCAATTGCATAGATATCCTTAAAATCTCACACACATTAATATAGTTTAGTTAGTCACATTAGCCCTTTTTTCATGAGAAAGAGAGGGAGAGAGAATAATGCCTAAATCACCATTATAGTGCTAGCAATTTGTGACACCACTTGAGGCAGATACTGCTTCACCCCATTTATGCCAATGCGTGCTAAGTTCCCAGTGAAATCATTTTGGCCAATGTAGAATGTGTAGAGAGATTTCCCAAAAATAGTAGGTGGTGGAAGCTTGGCTTCTCCTGCAAAAAGACATGATTTTGAACACATCAAGATCATCAATTTAAGTGTTTATTAGTGATGTTAGAATAAACACCTGATGATGAAGAGTGAAATTGATCAACTTGGGCCTTGAATTGCTTCAACTGATTGAGCTGAATAGCAAGAGAAAAAGGGCTAACTCCTGTCACAAATAGTGAGGTTTGTGGCAAACGAACTGTTGATGCCAATGTTGCAAAATTGGCACCATGTCTGAAATCTGATCCAATTGACTGCAGATATGGGCTCAGGAATGGCAGCCCCAGAGCTTGTGCTGTAGTGAAAAGTATGAGTTTCCTACAAGATGGGCTGGTGAATTTTTTTGGATTTGAACATTGAAGAAAATGTGTGAATCCACCATTCTTGGATTCTATTCATTATGACCAAGAAAACACCAAACTTGCCAGCTATGATGTTTTTGTCACTTAACTCAGATTTTTGTAGCATTCATAAATGTTCATGTTTTGAGCAAGGACCAATAGAGTATCACGAGATGCACTCATTTTAACAGCAAACCACACGGGAGAGATAAATCACACCTGTTACTAGCTCGCTCGCTCGACCAACTAAGTATTTCTTGAATACTTGAGATAATAAATAGTCATGAATGAATTGAATACCTAAAAAATCAACAATGACCCTGCCATCTGTTGCTCGGCCGGCTGGTTTGTGGAAGTAAGTCATGCCGAAGGGCAGCCTCTCAGCCGGGAAAGCAGCGTAGAATCCTCCAGTATCGGTATTCGAGTCTCCGAAGTTGAAGATGGCCTCAAAACCACATTCTTTGCCATGGATTCTTGCAGCTGACATTGCCACAACCACTGCCAAAACCAGCCTTCTAACTTCAAGATTCATTCTTGAAATCTGTGTGTGTGTGTTTTGAGTTGAGAAAGTTTAAGGATAGAGCTTATGATTGTGTGCCAAAATGTGACTCTTTTGTAAAACCTATATATAGCAGTAGCAAACAAGAGAGTCTGTTAAAGCCTGTAACAGATCACATGGGACAAGCAAACTATAGTCTATAGTCACTTTCTGCATAACTTTTTCTCATAGAAAAATGATTAAATCTGTGACACTCCATATAGAAAACTATTTATTCAAATCTAAGTTACAAAGCATATAAAATTCACCCATACATCAACCAATGGGGTGAATATCACAGTACTTATTAAGAGAAAATGTAGGATCAAAATATGATCCACTTAAAATGGCATAGGCCATCATCTTGTTAGCAGCCTCGGTGAGATGAACTCCATCCCAGCTCACATAATTTTGAGGATCTCCACAGGCCGAGGCCGTCACGTTCTGACCCTCGATCACCTTCGAGTATCCACAGAAAACATGCTGGTTGAAATTGTGGGAGCCACCACCATACCCACAGCAAGCAGTTGTTCCATGCTGCAGCCCTATTAAAAAAAAGGTCAAACACACGACCTTCGGATCAGTGACCGGAATTTAGGTTTCAAGAACTCGTACCGTGGGATTTAGGGTTCTTGAAAAGCTCTAGAATCGCGGAGAAAGTGTCAACGTACAACAAGTTGGCATCACTGAGTTCTTGCCTAGTTTGCTCCAAACCTGCCTTGAGCAGAGAGTTGTACTCTTGGACAGCATTGTTGTACGAGGTCATGCATCCCGATTGATCGAGGTCTGAGCCTGCATGAGGGAGTTGTACCAAGAAGGCGGGATAGCATCCCACGGGAGCAAGATTTAGGACCATAAATGTGCGCCCTCCAATTCGATACAGCTCCTGCATAGAGTTGAACATACTAAGTTGTAAGAAGAAGAATTTTGTAGGGATGTATTTTGTGTAACGACACACTTTTGTGGCCGCGTTTGGAGGAGTAGGCGACCTTGACCGCGCTTGTGATTTGGGACACGATCTGAGGGGAAATTTGCTCGACTCCGCCTGCACCAGCTGAGCCTGCAAGGCCGGTGAAGTCATTCTGGCCAATGTAGATCACATAGAGGGCTTTCCCGAATATATCAGGTTGAGGTTGATTGCTTTGGCCTAAGAAAAACAGAATTATGATAATCAAGATTGTGAGTTCAGAGAAATTAAGGTTGTCACAGCACATAAAGTTCGTATCTTGGCACTTAAAAGTTAAGAACTAATTATTAGGCCTATGAAATGACAGTATGCAAATCAAGATTGTGAGTTTTAGATTTGAAGGTGTGAAAGCACAAAAAATTGATATCTAGAAAAACATTGAAAAAACAGAGTCATGCAAATCATGATTCTGTGTTATGAGATTTTAAGGTTGTGACTGCGCAAAAAGTTTGTATCTTGGCATTTAACACTATTAGGCCTATGAAATGACATCAAAGAAATAGAAGTATGCAAATCAAGATTGTGAGTTTGACAGCATAAAAAGTTAGTAGCTTGGGACATAAACAATTTGCTAGGCCTATGTAAAAACATCATATAATCAAGATTGCTAGTAGTCACCACCAAAAAATGTTGTACCTTGGGACTTAAGCTCCTCAACTCTTGCGTTAAACTGCTTCATTTGGTTTATCTGCACAGCCAAATAAAAAGGGCTCACTCCATTCTCAAACAAGGATGTCTTTGGCTGCAGCACAGTCGAAGCAGAAGTAGCAAAGTTCGCTCCGTGTCTGAAATCCGACCCTATCGACTGCAGATAAGGACTTAAAAATGGCAGTCCTAGAGCTTGAGCTGCATCACATTTCCAAATTCAAAACAGATCAAGTTTTCAGTCAAAGTTCACATTTCCGAATTCAAAATAAGTTCACAGTCAAAGTCTTTTCAACATTATGTTTCTTCCAAAACACGTTAAACTCACTGAGGAAATCAATGTAGAGCCTCCCATCCGAAGGCCGCCCCGTCGGCCTATGGAAGTAGGTCATGCCATTAGGAGATGGCTGAGATGGGAAAGCAGCAAAGAATCCTCCTGTATCAGAGTTGGAGTCCCCGAAGGCGAAAACGGCCTCGAATGCACATTTTGCATTGATCATGGAAGGTGCCATTGTCACCAAAACAATCCAATAAACCAAGAATTGTTTGAAGATTGCATGTTTTGGTGGAGTCTGGCCCATTTTTTTAGTTTGATCAAGATGAAGTTGTTGCATTTGTTATATAAATGAACAAGATTTTGATTGTGGATTAGGATGAATTCAATGGTTTTTGAAATAACATTAGCATATAAATTTGGCTAAGGCATGGGCAAAACCAATCTTGGTTTCTAGTGTAAAGGAAAATGAACTCTTGGAAAAGTTGATGTTTTTCCATTGAATCTGCAACCACTATGACATAATCTTTTTATGGAGCTATCAATAAGAGTCAAAATGGGAAGAAAATGTTTATCTTGTTGAAGCAAAACTACAATGCCACCATTAAATTTTGTCTACATATTGCAAAATTTGAACAAATTCCAGATTATGGCATTCCGCATATACTCTATTAGATTAAATATGGTTCTGTTTGTGAGACTCGAACTCATAGTGGTACTTGAAATTTTTAGTCACGAGCTCATCCATTCCAATCATTAGGCCTTTAGTTAGGGGTAGATTTGCTTTGTCATTGTTCACTTTTAGCGAAGTAAGCAAGATTCTTTATTATAGTATTATTTAAGTAGATTTATAGTATTATTATACATATAATTCGGACTTTCCCATGTTTTGGTTTTAATATAACCAATTTGAACCGAACCGAAAATTCAATTATTCGACTTGATCTGAAAAAAATCACGTAGTTTAATATATTGGTTTGGTTATGTTATTCTAATTCCGGATGTTTTACTTACCCCTACAATTTATCGTGTTCTCCATTCTCTACTCTTTTTTTTTTTCCTACTTTGTCTTTTCTAAAATAAATAGAAATGATATTATATTTGTACACTTGTAATTCTAAAAATAAAATAAAAATAGAAACGATATATTTTAACTAATAAATTAAAAATGGAAACTATAATAAATACTAAAACTTGGACCTTAGGTTAGGACTTGGGACTAAACTTCTCTAATGGAGCAAGAGATCTAAGGTTAGTCAATTTGGGCCACTTCAGTTAAAAGCTCATTATTTTAACATTGAAAGTGTATTGTACTTCAAAAATAAAACATTGAAAATGGGCTGGGCTATAAAATATTTTGAACATTCATGGGGTCTTACGCAATTACAGCGGAATATTCTTCGAACAAAGATTAGTATTTTTAAATTTCCATTGTGGATCTAAATTTATTACTAATGATTGAAAAATCAATTTAAGACGTTCGTTTCCTCGCCAGTTTTCAATGAGATTGCTAGTATACATCTAATTTCATAATGCGTGGAAACTAAATTGATATTTACGTAGAACCCATATTATTAATAATAATAATAATAATAATAATAAATAACACAACCTTTCAACTTAAATATTTATGAAGATATAGATAAAAGTATATTTCTTAGCTATAGTTTGTGTTGTTTTTTTTATTATTTTGATAAATTTGGTACATAAATTTTAAAAGTTGCGTCATGGAGGACTCGAACATTAACCTCTTACCACTAGACCAACACATGCACATCATAGTTTGAGTTGATTTTATTTGTGTATGTGGTGGTATTAGCATATATTATAATGCATAGTAAACAAATTTTAAACTCATTCCCTAATTTATCTGAATAACAAGATTTCAGCCCATAGAGTTAGTTTGAGTTGGTTGTTTTCACATAAGTCAAGTCAAAATAAGACCATCTCACGTAAAATTATTGTTATACTAGTTATATATAGAAAGATGTTAAGCTCATACGCAATGTAATTCGGTTAACGAGAGAGGCGAAGGCAAAAAATTTCTAATACAAATATTTTTTACCCCAACCAATAAAAGTGTTCACAGCAAAACCTTCTAATATGAGAACTTAGCAAAAAAATAATAATATTTTAATCAAATAAAGTAGAATCCTCGAGGTCTTTACATTTATTAAAATTAAAACAAAAAAAGAAATTAATTGAAAAGAAAAACGAATTTGTTGTCGGTAGGGAGGGAGGCTGCGTGTCCAGCGCCCTTCTCCTCATACGCGGCGGACTGCAACGGGTAATGCAAGTGGCGCCCGCCTCCCCGAGGAGTTTTTTCCATGGTGCAGGGGGGTGAGGAGGGAATGCAGTGTAGGGGAGTGCACCATGGAAAAAGCCTCCCCGAGGGCACCCTTATCCTAAATCAAAAATAGGTAGAGTTGGAGTTGGAGAGGGTAAGTAAGCATCACATCATGACATTTTAGGGTTGAAGTCCACGTCAACCATGTATGGCGACATAATCACATGCGGTGGTATTACTATTCCAAGATGCGGGACACGTCACCACCATCACCAACGATTACTTTTCTGCCACGTCCTCACTCTCTCCACCGCAAATCACGCATCTCTATAAATCTTTTTAACTCCATCCAACGGCTAATACTTTCATGACGTGCCAAATCAACCCTTTGCTACGTCACCATGATTCATTAATACCCTATATTTCTAACTCATTTACCAATATCTTCTTTTTTTTTCTAACTAACAATAGGATTAAAATAATTCATAGCAAATAATAAGTAAATGAAATTGAAATTAATGATTTCCTTAGAAACGTAGTTTTTGATGTCTTAATTTTTCCATATAATTTAGTCCCCGTGTGTTTCCAGTTGAATTTTAAATACACTTACCTTATTTTGAAAAAGTATCGAAACATACTCCCTCCAGTCTTTTAATATAGCACCCTTTCTTAATTAGGTTGGTCTTTTTAGAATGGTACATACTTAAGCCTACTAATTAAGCCCTTATTGCACTTAGTTGTGAGTGAAAAGACATAAAGTGATAAAGTATTATTTAATCTATACTAATAGAAAAAGAGCCGGTGTGACAAAATTTAGATTACCTAATATACCCTTACTATAAATCTAATTTAAAGATAAATTAGTCTAATATATTATATCATATTTATAAGATATACAATAATTAAATATAAATTAAATATTTAATCATTATCATATTATTATTTTTAACTAATTTTAAGTATCCGATTAAAAAATAAACTAATTCTAGACATCTAACCAAATTAGGACTCCTA
>JAYJMF010000025.1:1964300-1987653 GCA_036873715.1 Salvia sclarea | reverse complement strand
TATATACATGATCAATATGTACACTTGTAGGAGAGGGTGGAGGAGCTGGCTGATCAGATGTCGCAGCCATTAGATGGCGAGACCGAGCCGCGTGAGGTCGACATGAACAAGATTTACATGGATGTTGTTGGAGGATTGGATAAGAAGAAGAAGAAGAGGATGTTCGGCATTGGTTCACTCGCCTCCAGTTTGAGGAGTGAGGACTCTTCTGGGACTTCTTCTTATCATGGTGCCCCTTCTGTTGATCCACAGCGCTTTCAAGATATGGAGGACGAGATGCAGGTACGGGCGGTTGAGACGCAACAGTTGAAGGATGAGAATAAGTTATTGAATGAGCGCTTAGACAATCAAGACCATATCCTTAAGCAGATGCTCGCAGCTCAGGGTCTATCGATTCTACCAGACACCCCACCATCTTGACTTGTATTATGATGATACTCATTAAATGCTAACACTTCTACTATTATCAAATATTATGTTTTCTTAGAATTGGATTCGTAATATTTGTTTTAATTGGATTTCGATTTTGATTTATATAAATGAATATGATGGATATTGCTTGGATTTCATTTTGTGTGGTACGATTGTTCAATTGGAAGTAGTCGAGAACTAGGTAAAACAAAATCAAATATATTTAAAAAAAAATACTGACGGAAATGCTCTGATGGGTTTACCGACGGATTTGCCGACGGAAAATTGCCGGCGGCGATTACCGCCGGAATACTTATCGACGGAATTTTTAGTCGTCGTAATACCGACGGACATTCCGTCGGCATTCTGTCGTCGTATCTCCGGCGGAACCCGTCGGCTGGAGACGGCAGCGTCCGTCGGTATATGTACCGACGGAGGCAATTTCCGTCGGTAAAGTGATTACCGACGGAATTTCGGCATTTTACCGACAGAAAATTCCGTCGGTGTCCGGCTATTTTTTTGTATGATATCAGCATCATACCATTAATTAAAGATTGGTAATAGCTAAAGAGGAATATAGGACTCCCTTTGTTTCATAGATGTTTGCTCATTTTTCGGGTGTGAGATTGTCCGAAGTGTTGTATCCTCTTCGTGTTATAGAAATTTGCTCGCTTTTTTTAGGTGCGAGTTTGTAGAAGAGTTGGGTGCGAAATTTTGTAGAAAAGTTGAAAAAGTAGTGTAAAATAGTGATGTGAATATACTAATTATTTAAAATTGTGTGAGTAATAAAAATATCGTAAAAGAAAAATGAATCAAGTTTTCGAGATATTTTAAAAGTGTAAGTGAACAAATTTTTATGCGACAGATCGAGTATTATTTTAGTTATGGATCTCATGCATATAACTCTTCTTGTATATTGTGGATTTTCTTCTCTTTTTATTTAGTACTGCGTACAATTTATTAGAATTTGTAATTAATTAAGGACTATGAATATTTCCGTGGATATATGGAGTAAGTAATATTACTATTTATGGCTTATGTTTTGATATTTAACGTGGTAATTGCTACATTAATATAAGTTCCATCTTTGTGAAAATAAAAGAATAGTATAAGTTTATACAACATATGTAGGTGGATGGATTGAATTTCGAGGTTGTTTGGATCATGTAAGTTTCAAGCATATATTACTCAAACTAAATTTCCAAAATGAATATCTATATATTCTTATACTACAAAAATGTGAACCCAAAATATGATGGTCGTACGTCCTCTCCCTATAGTCAACGAGTCCAGTGCGATCGACTTGAATAATTGGAACAACAAATTCAACAGAAAGTATTACTCCTCGGCCTGTCCTACCTAGCTAGTACATATATTTATTTCGATCTGGTCTTCATCACGAGGAGTATATTGATTTCGCATCCATCATGGGCTGAATTTCTTTATATTAATTAAAATATTGGAATACAAGCCAATTTCACCGTTGAAACGGACTGATGGTTATAATAGTTCGAATACAAGAGCTACAATATCACGTTAGGTCCACTAACAACCTCGTTTCTAATTATCGTACTTTTAAATTAATCGAGTGATATTTTTTTAATTGTGGGTAAATTAGGACATCACAATAATGAAAAAAATGTGCAGAGAACTGGGGCATATAGCTGAAGACAGATTTCTTACATATTAATCACTTGTCTTAACTAGAGAGTTGTTAATTAATGAGCTTGTACCCGAAAATGTTAAGTGAAATAATCTATTGTTTCGTAACGACATCCAAGATGTAGTCTCACACAAACTAAGTATAGGTGACCAATTATTTTGTGCTTTTCTTACCTCTGTATATTGCTAAGTTCGTTTTCGTTACAGAAAGGTCTTAAATTACTGACATATTTATCGTCTTTGACAAACAAAGATTAAATTAGTTACTACTATGCTCTCCGATGTGTGTCAGTCTAGTACTTACTAGTATGTTTGTTTTGTTTTGTTATGAAAAAATAAGCAGACTAGCTAGTAAGTATTCGACGACACAACTTGTGATAAATAATCTGTTTTTTAATTATTATTTTTTTATTTTATCTAATGTGATTATGGTTTGAATACGCAAAATAATGGAGTAGATACTACTATCTCAGTTGGTTAAAAAAATTGTCCTAAATGTACTACTATGAATATTAACAAAAAAAATAATACTAATATTATTTGATTATAGCAAAGGTCGTATATTTTATATAAATATAGTATAATGGATAATCATAATAAATAGAAAATTAGTATTGAGCCCAAAAAAAAAAGGCAACAGTTCTTTTGAAAAGCCATCATTAGTTATGGTGATTTAAAAAAAAAAAATAGTATTATTATGAATATTGAATATAGTAGAAAGTGTAATTATGATTCATTATAGTACAACGTATAGTACAATAGAATTGAATATATAATAGCGCGGGCGAGGCACTCGATCGGCGGCAGCCACCACCGCAACCGCATTCATGAACCCACTCTCATGCAGAAGGCTCCTCCTACCAAATACAAATAATGCTTCCCAAGTCGCCCCTTCCTCCTCCGCCGCCGCCGTGGCATATAGAAGACAATTGGACTCCTCCGTTGCCCTAACTATTATTGTCCTTGTTACCGCCTTTTTCTTTGTAGGATTGCTGTCGTTCTACATCCGACGCTCCTCCGCCGAGGCGCCGCCGAGAGAGGAGGGCTCCGCCTCCGCCTCCGCCGCGACGTTGCTGCCGCTGGTGGCGTACACGAAGCAGCGGATGATGGAGGACTGCCCAATCTGCTTGACCGAGTTCGAGGAGGGAGAGACACTCAAGCTGATCCCCAATTGTGGTCACGTGTTCCACACCAAATGCCTTGACACGTGGCTCCAATTGCACGTGACCTGCCCTCTCTGTAGGTCTCATCAGCTTTTCAGGACCCTTGAGGATTCTAATTGATTCCAAAATATTCTAATTCTACTACTACTACTATATTCCTCCGATCAATCAGATTATCTTATGTCTCACAATTGTTGTCTAATTCCTCACTTTCATCAATTTTGTAGACTATATAACTCCAACATCAAAGATAAAAATAACAAGTGGGAGATAACAAGTGTTGATGGTGGTGCATGGAAGATTCTCTTACAAAATATATCAACTCCAATATTTCTAAGGCATATATGACTTTTAAAATGCATGGGTTACGTGAGATCTCTATATCTCTTTTGGAATACATAACAAATAAATCAATTAATTAATCCATGTGGGAGATTATCAAGTGTTGATGCATGGAAGATTCTCTTACAAAATCCATGTCATATAAAATATCTATATATTTTTAGAGTTTGGATCTTGTATTATACTTATGTGACATTTTTTATTGCATTTTGGGGGAAAACAAACGGAGCAAAATGTCGTATGGTTTCTTAACGGCCTCTTCTAAACTCCCAATACCTTATTAATAATATCACGTACTTAGCCTTATCGGAAAAAAAAAGAATTCATATTAAAAAAATATCACGTACTTAGCACTAACGACATACATGAATGTCATGTAGTTTACTTAAACGATCTGCATGCAGTTTGATTCACTTACAGAAAAGGTAATAAATGTAAATAATTTCACAAAATATATTTATAAATATATCGATTTATGTTTAATAGTGGTATTTCATTAACTATAGACTGCATTTACAATAATTATCCATTAGGATGATTAAGCAAATATACAAGTTACTCAAAAATCTTTTAGAAAAAGTATATAAAAAGTAGAACATGAAATTAAGAAGCTCACACAACATAAAAATTAAATTAATGAAACTATTGATCGATGTTTTTTGAAAATATCTGTGGGCGTATCTGCAGTGGGAGTAGGACTGACAGATGCGTTTTGAATTGCATTAAAGTAGCGTTCAGTTCTAAATTAACTTGAGGTGTTGGTACCTAAATGGCACAAACTTTTGGCTATTGTTTTTTGTAAATAAATTTTTGTGATTAGATACATAAACATAGAAATTATTGTAAATCTTTTACAATCTAAACTTTTGTCCAAAATTAAATATGAAGTGCCATTGTCATAATTTTAATCGATAAGGCTTCAATTTAATCAAAACGGTATCCGTTTATTGCTGAAACACCAACAACTCATTTTATAGATACTTCATTAATGAAATGGTACTGTTTTGACTGGAGTTATTCACGTTGATGCTATCTCATTCATATTATGTCATTGAACTGCCACATCAAACTTAACTTGGGTAAAAAATTACATCAATATTTAAATTTGTGTATATTTATTCCCAACTTCCAAAATTTGCAATTTAAGCGCCATTATAATAGTCCTAAATATCTTTCTATTTCTTCGTCTCAGTGGTGCGATGAAATTAAGGCTTTACATAATTTGCATCGAGTATCAACAAACTCAAAAACGAGTCCCTTGTAACAAAACTAGCAAACTAAAACGAGCTTAATTAATTAGTCGAGCTTATATATCAAGCACAGAGATCTTAATTACCAAATACAGATTAAACTCAAACTTATGTATTGAATAAAAAGTTAATAAATTTTCAATATTTAATTAAAAAATGTTATTTTTATGAATTGAATGGTGTGATATCGTTCCTATCCACTGCTGTGGACACTGGCAGTACTTGAACAGTGACAATTATGAAACTCTATCATTTCCACCAGCTGGATTGCTCAATCCTCCGTTATTACATTCAAATTCTTTCCACAACATGACATGAGAAACAGTTGTCTTTAAATGAGCATAAAAGAATTTGTGTTAACACAATCTATAAGTACCAAAATGACACAGAAGCATGACAGAGGTAGGACAGACCAAATTATAATTTTATATTTTAAAATTAATTTGGACTGATGAAATTATATTTAATTTTCTGTATACAACTAACTATAATAATTATAAGCAAAAGTGCCTACACGATCGTTCGCGTGGCCAGGCCTGGCTCCATCCCTGCGCAAAACAAAACAATTTTGAAGGTGTGTGTGTTGGTCTAGTGGTAGGAGGTTAATGTCCGAGGCCAAAGGTCTCGGATTCGAGTCCTCCGTGATGCAGCCTTTAAATTTCTGTACCAATTTATCCAAAAAAAAAACAATTTTGAAAATTTTAACATTGACATTTTTACTAGTAAATTAATTAGTTTATAACTTTATATGTTAATGTAATTTATTATTTCGTCCGTCATGAGAGTTGCTCGTATTTAATTTCGGAGTATCTAACAAGAGTTAGTATGTTTCTTTTTAGAACAAATTTACTGCACACGCAACTTTAAATAGTATATATTATTCTTATTACCACTTTATACCATTTTATACTCCCTCCGTCCCAACAAGTGTTACGTTTTCCTTTTTTAGTTGTCCAAACATAAGTATTACATTTCATTTTTAAAGCACTTTATTACTCACACAATTTAAAATAATACTATAAATTTTTGTCACCACTTTATAATAGTTTTAAGCTCTCCTTAAATACCATACCCAAAAAAAGGTAACACTTGTGTGTTGGGATGAAGGTTACTCTTCTAAAATTTTGTACCAAAAAAAAGAGTCTACTCTGATGGGACGAATGATGTATCTTTTATACTCCCTTCGTCCCGGGGAAAGCAAAACATTTGCTTTTGGCACAAGAATTAAGGAAAGCTAAAAAATAATGTAAAGTGGTATTAAATGATGATAGAAATATATATTATTTAAAGTTGTGTAAATAATAAAATGTTCAAAAAAGAAAACGTTTCACTTTCGTTGGGACAACTCAAAAAGGAATACGTTTCGCTTTCGCCGGGACGGAAGGAGTAGATTTAATAGTGTTACTTTTTTTTAGAAAAAGGAAAAAATTTTATTAAAGGCATGAGGAATGCCAAACCATCATCATCAAAAGGAACAGAACAACAACAACAACACAGCAAATCAACTCAAAAAACAGATCACAAAACAGGGACATAACAACGACAAACTCCCAAAGAGGCGACCGACACCAATCTCGGAAGCTCGGTCGTTGCGAATTCTGCTCTTCCTTCCCTGTAACCCAACTCCACACCGCCGCCTTGATTTCTCCCAACATTCTTTCCGTATTCCAAGCCCCATTCTTGAAAATCATCTCGTTTCTTTTCTTCCAGATAGACCACACCACACACTCCCAAATAGACACCAACAACATTCTTCTCCTTTTCCCTTTTACCAAACAACAAAATTGATTAAAATGATTGGAGACATTACCAGATAATGGGCCTCGCACTCCCATCCATCCCAAGCAGCTCGACCATAACTCCCACGCCGTCCTGCACTCGATGAGGAGGTGGTCGATCGATTCGTCCGCCCCATTACAAAGAACGCAACTGGTAGCGACATTCGGGGGCAATCCACCTCTTCTTGACAATTCCTTTTTCGTGGCGATTTGGCGATGGAGGATTCTCCACACAGTTGCTTGAACTTTAGGGATTGCCCAACTGCTCCATATCCATTTATTGCAATTAATCTCTCCGCTACCCGATATGGACTTCCTTTCCTCAGTATTTGTAACTGCTTCGGACAGAATAGATACCGTTAGACTCCAGCTTCCATCTCCATATATCTGGTTCCTGCTGAAAAGATTTCCTGCATTCCATCAAAGCAATTACTTATGTCCTCATTTTATTTTAACCATTCTCATTTCCCAAAATTTACATTGATATATGGTAGTGGATAGTTTGAACTCCATATATGGCTTTACACGATAATACCGAATACCCTAAATTATACTCCCTTCACCATTCCATTTGTCTTATTCCATAGTTTTTTATACAAAAATTAAAAAATATTTCTTTAAAAGATACAATAACCTATTTTCATTTGTTAATGTGTTAATTAATTATTATGTTGGGAGTAAAAGAATACAATTAGGAGTATGGGAAGACTAAAATAGAAAATGGAATGCAGACCTATAGAATTATACTCCATTCGTCTCATTCATAATGTCCCACTTACCTCTTTTGTTTGTCTTATTCATAAGTCTCATATTTTTTTTGGCAAAAAAAAAAAATGCACACACACACACAAACATTTGGATCCCATGTGGGCCAAACCATCTTACACTCATCAATTTTGTTTCCTTAATCTCCGTATCAAAAAACAATGGAACATTATGAATGTGACGGAGGGAGTAGTACTTATTTTATTACAAATATTTATTATCGTCATTCGTAATGTGACATTAGCGATGATTCACTAATTCATTAACTAATTACTCACACCCGACTATATATTTTGTATCTAAAATAATAATGACATCCGACTATATTCGTGGGGCAAGAAACAGCTAAGATTATTTTGTACCAAACAAAACTTATCTTTGAGTTGAAGCAAATACCACAAGAAAATTCGAAACATATGGAGAGAAAAAAAAAAGGTACGACACACTCAAAAGTGCCACCACCAAATGCATACCACAAAAGCAAAAGCTTGGCTCCATCCAGAATTTTTTTTAAAAACAAAAAAAATCTTAATTTATTTTCATACAGAAAGAAATTGAGGGCTCAAATCCTTGAAAAAGAATTGTAATCGGTGGAGAATATAAAAGACAAGGTATAAGAAACAAACAATTACTACGTACAATTGTGAAATACACACTACACTTCCTTGTAATTTTTGTTTAGTTAGAAATGGAGTTGAAGAATTACGAGAAGCAGCTGCAGATTCTGACAGCAAAAACATTAGATTTGCAGAAAAAGGTGAAGGAGAAAATGAATGGGCAGAGGTTCAGCTTCTGCAGGCATTGCTCGAGCCACGGGAGGTACTGCGTGGTAGCGGATTGCAGCCCAGATGAGAGAGAGAGAGAGAGGGAGAGGCTCATCGCCATTACCGATTCCCTCAACACCCTCATTCTCTCTCTACAAACAGCAAATCAGAAGCGAGAAAGTGAGGAGGCGTTGGGTCGGATCGAGGAGAGCAGGAAGATGGTCAGAGAGAGAGCGAAGCTATTCTCGGAAAAGGAGAGAGAAAGTGGAGGTGTCATTGCAGACCTGATCGCGTTTCTTGGAGAATCTTTGTGGGAAATGGAGGAGGAGAAGAAGAAGAAGAAGAAGAAGAAGAGTAGTGTGAATGGAATCTATAGATTCCTAGTTGGAACGGCGAGATTCGGCTTGGAATTTTTGGTGGTTTTTGCCACGATTTATGCGAGTTTGGAGTTTGCTAGAATCAGTAGTGGGAAGCAGCACAAGGATCATCATCAAGATGTGAGTAGTGCTTCGAGAATCCAGCAGCAACAACCTAGGTTTCTGCTAACTAATGATGATGCTGATGTGATCAGTTTAGATGTTTTATGTGGGAGAGGTTGAGTTCTTTTTCATGACTGTCGTTTCTCAAAATCTTGTTCATGTGTAGATAACACAAAAATGTAACATAAGATCGTGCATTCGTCAGTTAATGCCTCAGTCCAGTGATCTTCAATTTAATTTGTTTTGTTAATTTGATTACAAAAAATGTATTTATAGTACACCTGATTAAGGGAGTTAAGACGTCTTAACAGTTGCGTCACGTTAGGACTATACCGTGTTGTTTTATTTTGATAAATGTTGATTGGAGTTTCTTTTCATATGTTATAAACTTGGAGTACTCTCTCTCCTTAAGAGGCCTTTTAAAGGGGTGATGGCCTAATTCTAATATACTCTCTATACTTTGTTTTCATAAATATATTTTCCATTGGTTTTCGGGTTAAATATATAAAGAAAAAGAGAACAGAATTACCCATAAATATGTTTTTGTGGGCTTTCTTCGTATTTTGAATTAGGCTGTTATTTCGGCCCAACTTCCATTTGCAAGGCCGGCGGTGCCTCCAAGATTTGTAGGTGGTGGAAGGGATTCGATCCCTCCTCTACTCATTTTATTTTATTTCTAAGTTTTTGAGAAACAAAACAAGAGTGATCGGTTTGGACCTATTTATAGTCCACTTTAAAACAAAAAAAATGTAGAGGACGTCGGCTCGGCAGATGAAATTAATCTACACTTTTTTTAATTATTAAAGACAGAAAATAGTTACTAGTTGTAGCGGTGTTGTCAATTTTTGTATTCACCCTTCGTTGACACTAAACGTCATTTTACGTGCATCAAATGAAGCATAGGTTGAATTTGGATCGCTAACGGAAATAAATAACACGAATTAATATACACTATATTTTAAGATTTCTTGTTTTATCAGATTATTATTAAGTTTCACTCTTTAACTTTTTTATATCCCCACAGTTCAAAACTTCACGAATTTGTGGAGAATATTCAACGTATAATATACCAAAAAAAGACTTTGCTATTGGTGAAAAGAAGATAGCTGGAAATATTGTAATCACCCCAATTAATAATCAAATTAGCCGTCTCATTAGCACACGGAAATGCTTAAACTTGTTAGCTAAGATGGATTATACAATGCATCTGTCGTTTCGTGTGTTGAATTTCTCGATATTCGTGAGGAATTGTATTAGTGTTGACACAAACTAGATCTGTGGAATAAAAGATTTTATGGAGCAAACTGCCTATAGTAAAAGTAACAAATAGAGATAGGTGTCCCTTTTTGTTAATACTGTCCACAAATCTTAGTAATAATAGGAAAGTTCAATAAATTATTTGATGAGAGTGCCCTTGAATATAAGGCATATATATAAGCATTGAACAAAATTAAGCACCACACAATCAGTGGTGGCCATTGATAATGCAGCAGCAATTTGCAGTGGAGGTAGTTGTACACATCACTCGTTGTCGGTGGCTGCGGCCGCCCCCACTGGAGGTGGGGATTGCCGGAGAAACCACCTCTACTGCCCACCAACAAATCTCTCTCTTTCGCAAACACAAAAAGGAGCTACATTTTGGGAGATAACCAAAGCTTAAAATGCAGAGTGAAGAACAAATTTATGATAGTGAATACTATACAAACAATTGTATAACAACTACCAAATGTTTCAAAAGTAGTGTATAAGAAAAGTAGGTGTATGCCTCGATGTGGCTATGCACCGGTATCTGGTTGGAACAAACGTTCTTAAATGGTTCGGTCTAAAATGATATGACATCTATGGAACAAGAACTTTTCATTCCATCTACAAGATTTTCGTACAGCTAACTAATCCTATGGTGATTCTGTCCATGTTTCTACATGTTGTGATTCTACAGCTTCCACATTCTGAGGATTGGAAAATATTCCTCTTTGCAATTTCTCGAATGAAACAAAAAGGGGATAACAAGAAAGGACTGAGGCTCACTCGAAGTTGCGCTCTAGGAAGGTGTTCTTCGATCAATGGGAACTTCGTCTAGACTATCAGGTGATGCTTTGGCCGTCACAGGCAAGTCCACGAGCACGGTTGGAGGGGCAAAATACATGTGCAGAGACATCATGCAGATGATAATACCCAAAAAGAGCTACATGCAGAGTAGATATAAGACGAAAGTGGGGAATCGCAAGATTTGAAGAAAATCAGAGAGAATTTACAACTCACCTGAAGAGTTGGTTTGAATTGGAAAATGTACACAGATACAAGCATTGTCAATAACATGGCCATCGATGTGGAATACACCTGTTGATAAGGACAAAGAGAAGAAGAATCAAAGTATTATACTATAAGCAATTATCCCAAATTCTTGAAATTAAGTACCAAGGCATCAAGTCTTTGTGGAAGGAAATTATTAAGAAAATTATGATTGAAGTAATAGGCACCTTAACGATGTTATCTGCATACTTCATCAACCACGAAACTAACAGCCCAGTCGAACCAAGATTTAACACTACAAGCCAAGTTGTTACACTATATCCATTGAAAAGACGTTGCCACCATGGACCATTCTCGAATCCACTTCTGAAATCATCTGTTGCAAGTTTGGCCATGTTGAATATTGCACCAAATCTGTGAGGGGGATTTTTCCCATTGCATCAATAAACAAATATCCATAACAGTCTCCTAAATCCTAATCCAAGTCAATACCCAACAACTGAAATCTAAGGCGGGCCCATAAAAGTCGGCAATCTTTTGAATTAAGAAATAAAATGTAAATAGAAAACCCTTTGACATTCTCCTAGACTCCTAGTCTGCTAGGGCGGTATTGTGTAATTATGTTCATCTCGTGTATTTATGTTCATATTGTGTACCAAAGAAGGAAACTCACGTGTACAACTGAATATTCTGCCAATATAAGCTGTCGTTGTTCTTTTTCATCAGAAATTCTGTGTAAACACCAGCCAACGCAGAGAGACAGGCAGATAATACACCCAACATGTATCCTTGAATTGGAGAAGAGAAGAGCGAGTCACAAGAACTTTCTCCACAACCTTTGACCTGTGTTTACATAAGATAAGATACTCATTACAAGAACAAGGTTCGCATATTGGCATAGACTAGTTTTATTAACACAAAAAGGTAAGCTACGAGAGAGGACAGTGATCATATCCAATCTCAAAACTAAACCACTGTTAAACAGCTGTTCTGGTCATCTAGAGAGAACTCTCTACGAAATGTTAAATCACCACTACCACCTTATACCCTTAAATTAGTAAATTTACAACAATAATGCTCCCCAAGTGTCGCATTTAACATCGTGATTTACATTAAAGTCTGCGAGTAAGTGAAATCCAGCTGTACCTGGCTTGTAGTTGTTCCAATAGCCAATAGAACGATAGCCATCCACTGCAAATTAGAAAGCTTCCTCCTCAAAAACAGCCTAAAACGAAATAAAAGTATATGCCAATTGTAGAACATCAACATCTACATAAGAGAAAGCTATGAGCACTCAGACATTCAAAGTTTCAGTTACTAATATTTAGGGTCGACCAACAACAGGATGCGAATAGGACTAAGAACCTGAACAGAATTCCAGTCGTGACAATCTTTAAGTTCCCCATTATCTGATAAGTGGAGGTATCAACATACGTCAATGTAGCAAACTGCACATTGTTGTGAATGAGGTATATGACCGAAGGAATCGGATATAACCGAACACTTCTCCAGTCAGTCGTGATTTTAGGAGCAGGCGACGACTGGCATTCTCTCCACAGCATCATACTAGACACAATCAGCTGCATCCAAACAGAAACTTGATACCAGCTAATGAAATTGCATAAATCTAATGCGGTTAACATTCTTTCGTTATAAAAATACATATTAAGCACTAAAACTCACACATCAACACTGATACCCTTCTTCTGTTCCTAGAAATTTTCTGATCCAACAATCTCATACATTGGTAATATCTTAAACCCTCCTCCCACCACCACCCACCAACCAGAATTCAGGTAATCAAAACATACCTAAACTCATCAAAACAAGAAGTATATTAATATCCTAATTCCTAACTTCAATTAGATCAGTTCCCTTCAAGGCTTATACCCAGCAGCATACCTTTTAGTTTACTTCGAAAGATTACATAAAATGGTATCACATTTTCATTCATCAATGTACTTACCTTAAAAACTTCAGCAAGAAAAGGCACCGTGGCATAGTCATATTTGTATCCCCCATTACTCTGAGATAATGTCGTCAATATTCCCTGCCGGAATCAACCAAAACAAACAGACCCTCATTCTAAAATCACATTTTTGGGAGAAATTTCGAAACAATACATTCGCATACAAGCAAATCAAGTCCGTTTCGGGTCAAGTATTTCAAATGTTGAGGTGTAACGAGTGAGAAATAGAGTAAACCTGAGAGCTTGTGAGAATGGTGAGGACTGAAGCGACGACGTACCACTTCATCTTCTTCTTCTCCCTTCACACCGCACCACACTGTAAAATTTCTCACTTGTGCATCGCGATTGAGAGCGGATTTGATCTCGCGTGAAAAGTTCTAATTTTGCCCCTGTAATTTGGTATATTCGGAAAAGAGACCCCTAGATTTTGCATATTGATTTTGCGCCCCTCGACTATAAATTTAAACACCCTTTTGTCCCTTTTTCAAGGAAAATCCCGTAGAATATAGTTAAATACACAAATTAACATAAGAAAAAAAAATCAATAAAAATTGGGCCCATTTTGGATTAAAATTTCGTGGCCGAATTGGAGCAATGGGCGTTACTAATTCACACAATACAAACATTAAACTTATTATCTAACAAAATTACAAAATCACAATAATTTGGGAGATGCGAGAACAATGTATCTGAGACGCAATAAGAGTCATAGATAAAATAAAAGATTAATTTAAAGTGAAAATAATTAAATAACACAACAAATTTTCACTTTCTATAAGAATTTCAAAGTGTTAATATTACAACACCGTCAAAATCTGTCCAATTGTACTGCAACAACTACGTCATCCTACTGACAAAAAACGACATTATTTTATTACCAAAAAATTAGAGATATTATAAGAACAACTTTTCTTTTTCTAAAAAAGAAAAGTGTTATAATTGCAGTCGTTCTTTAACTTTTATACTGAAATTGCAAAGCTATTTCCATATTAAGTATTAAGTATTAACCCAAACAATGAGTGCAACGGAGAGAGAGAGAGAGAGAGAGAGAGAGGAGTTGGGCCAATAAATAGATGGCCCAAGTCAATACTAAGATTATCTATAAGGCTATATCCAAATCCAATATGATCTCATTTTCTCATATATTTGAATTTACAAGATCCATGTATCATAAAATGTTATCTTTCCTAATTAGTCACGAATTTCCCAAATCAGGAAACAAATATCCTTGACTATGCTTCAATTTCAATCTCCCTCTCCCTCTTATTTAAAAAAATAATACTAGGAGATTAATTGAAGCAAACAATAAGAATGAATTATATCCTTGGGCTTAATCTTGTGCTTATCGCAGCCTCCATTGTCGGCGCTGCCGCGGAAGCCGGTGGCCAAGCGGCGGCGGCGGCTGCTCCATCTGCCTAGGCGACTACGCGGGCATCGCTTCCACGCTCAATGCATCGAGACGTGGATGGAAGATCACTCTTTGTAGGCATAATCTTGTTTGATTCATCGTCATCATCATTGTCAATTATTGAGTAGTCACTCATTCTGATTTTGTAAAATATCTAAATAGAATACATCATTTTTAGAAATTTCGAATTCTCCCCATGTTGACTATTTTCTGGACTTATCTTCTCTTGCTACGAAACTCATCTCTTTAACTTATTCGAATTTTCTAACCTTTTGATGTAAGTTGAAAGGTAAATTTGAGAAGATTTCGCCGTCGAAACCAAATCATGACCTTCAAATCTAAGTTATTCTAATAAGATAGTAGTATACTATTACTCTTCATTGTATTAGCAAAAAACAAAATTGTTGTAACTAACTGAGCCTTACAATTATTTAATGACATTCGTTTTATCTTCAAGTTAAAAATGTAATTACATAACTGTAATCCTGAGTTTAGAATGATAACACAAGCTGGTGATTCACTTTATCATTTTTTGGCCAATTAACAAGGAAATTAATGCTGCGTTATATATAGTATACTTGAACCTCATATTTTTTACTTCATGTATTAATCTCTCTACCACTAGGTGTATAATACATACACAATTCACCTTTTTAATTTTTACTTTGTCATAATACACATAGTTAAAAGTAGTTTAATTAGTTTTTCAAAATATTACATATTTACTAAGAATTCTCGATAACTAATTTATGATCATAAGCACTACATATATTAAATAAATATCTCTAATTGTGACGCCTCCAATAATTTTTCCCTTCAATTAAGAGATTAAATAATAATTTTCACAACCGACTTCTTCTTGATTTTAAATTTATAAATAAAATATATATTTAAAGTTTACCTTTCTATAGGTTAAATTTAGAACTTATCGCGTATCTTACCTTACGCACGCAAATGCTAATTATAATAACAAATATTTTTTTTGAAAAGTGTTATAGTTATTTCCATATTAACCCAAGTTGGGCCTCTAATTGTAAATGATGGCCCAACTGACTACTAAGATTGTGAAAGTATATAATTTGAATTTAGAAAACCAAATATACTTGTCCTACTCCGACTAGATGATTGAACCCATGCATGCTTCAATTAGGGTCTCTCTCCCTCTCTTTCTTATTTAAAAACGAAAAGGAGATTAATTGAAGCCATACAATGACTTGGATAGCAATTAACTAATTAATTAATACTAATGAATTTCATCGATGCCTTCACTCTTGGGGTTATCCTACTTGTTTTGCTTTTGTGGAGTTGTTGTGCTTGTTGTTACTGTTGTTGTCGCCCACAAACGAGGACGGCGATGACCAAGCGGCTGCGGGAGGTGGCCCTCGCCGGAATGGAGTTCGACACGTGCGAGGGCGGCGGCGGGGACGAGGGCGGCTGCGCCAT
The DNA here is from genome assembly GCA_036873715.1 of Salvia sclarea. Lineage (NCBI taxonomy): Eukaryota > Viridiplantae > Streptophyta > Magnoliopsida > Lamiales > Lamiaceae > Salvia > Salvia sclarea. The sequence continues at coordinate 1,971,966 of JAYJMF010000025.1, read as the reverse complement.
CTGCCTGGCCGACTACGCCGCCGGGGAGCGGCGCGCCACCCTCGCCGAATGCAACCATCGCTTCCACGCCCTATGCATCGAGGCGTGGATGGACTATAACTCTACTTGCCCTCTTTGTAGGCATTATCTTGTTTGATCGATCATTCATGCAATAACTAAATTGTTTGATTTTTTTGGTATATATATATGATGGGTTAATCTTCGTAAAAATATTATTTTTTCGATGAATTTTGGATTGTAAATTTGAATTTAGAATTCCTCTGTGGAACAATAAGGCATTCATATTATTACTAGTCGCAATATGTGGAATAGATACAATACAATGTCGATTTCTTTAATGAAAACAACATTGTTTGTCATAAGTTGAGGGTTATAATTATATCCTCTTGCTACCGAACTTCCCAAATCTTATTTCTTAACATAATCGCAATATCATTAGCTGCAAATCGAGAGTTAGGTTCTGAATTTTTGTATATATGATTACGAAAATGAAAGTCCGTAGGGTCGTTTGATTTGGTGAATGAAATACAAGCGTTTGGATTGATTGACTAAGGCGCGTGCGTAAGATAAATTGAAAATTAAGTTATGAGCACAATAGCAAAATTGTCATTCTAGTATAGCGAAAATGCATAAATTCAAGGACAAAGGATAAAACCTAATTTTGATGAGTGTTGAATCATGGACCAAGTTATCTATCATAAATTTAATTAATTGTTTAAATTAAACATAAATTTAAGTCGAATTATTTTATCAATGAAGGCTTATAAAACACACCAAGGGCAAACACCCATGAATGGTTATGTACGGTCCAATTCTTTCCAATCAGTTGTGTTTGCGATAATGATAATTGTATGTGTGTAAAATATAGTTTTCCATATCAAATAAGAACATTAAGATTAAGTCCATGTTTGAAACCCATAAACTTTCCAAAAAAATATACTGAAATTCGAATAAATATATATGTATAGTATGTAAAACATGAATTTCTCGTTGTGGTGGAAATTAAAATTAAAAAAGAAAAAAGTAGGATTGAGAGTGCGAGAAAAGTGGGCCATTCTACCTCATGCAAAACAAACCATTATAGAACCAAACACGTTGCCGAATCGTTGGGAGTCAAAACCAAAAAAAAAAAAAAAAAATTGGAAAAAAAAAAAAAAGGAATTCCAAGAATTTCCTTTTCCAACTCATATCCATATCCAAGAGAAAACCAAAAAATTTCTCTTGGATCCATCCATAGTTTTCACAATCATCAAAATTTCTGCATGCAAAAACATATTTCTTTGTCGTTCTTGCATGCTTCCTCTGCTCCAAATTCATCACATTATTTCATGTTGATCGCATGAAACAACATCACATCCTAATCTCCAACCACATCTCCTTCATCTAATCTCGTTTCCCTCTCTCCCCTTATCTCAAATCTATCTGAATTTTTATATTTTTTGCTTTCTTCAAAGAAAAATGGAGCAATTCAGACAAATAGGAGAAGTTGTGGGAAGCTTGAACGCTTTAATGGTGTTCCAAACCAACTTGTTCAATCAAAGGCAATGCTCTCTCCTCGTAGACATGCTCGTCTCCGGCTACACGACCATAGCGGAGATGATGAAGGACAACCTCAAATACAAGGAGAGGAACGCGAAATGGAAGATTCTAGAGCAGCCACTGAAGGAGCTTCTCAAGGTGTATAAGGAGGGAGAATGTTACATCAAGATGTGCCTCGAGACGAAGGATTTCTTCGCCAAATCCATCACGTTGTACCAAAACTCCGACTGCGTTGAATTCCACATCCACAACCTCCTCAGCTCCCTCCCTGCAGTGGTGGAGGCCATTGAAATGGCAGGGCAAATTGCAGGGAACGATCAAGACGATATGCAGAGGAAGAAGACTGTTTATGCTTTCAAATATAACAAGGGTTTGAAGGATCCGAGGATCTTCCAGTTGATGTTTGGACATAACTATTTAGTATCTCAGGATTACTGCAGTAGGATGGAGTCTGTGTGGGAAGAGGATAGGCTCTTCCTCGTCAAGAATGTCGGGGAGAAGAAGGGGTCGGGTGGCTCTGCCTCGAAGCATCACCTCCTCTGTGATGCCCTGCTCGGGTGCTTGACTTGCTCGGACAATGTGGACCGTGGCAACGTGCTTCTGCCTAGCACGGTGCTCGTGAACTCCAAGGATTATAAGGTGAGGAGGAGGCTCGGGACAGGGAAGCAGTTTAAGGAGATCCAATGGATGGGGGAGAACTTGGCTCTACGCCACTTTCACGCGGAGACGGAGACGGAGTCCTTGAAGAAGGAGGTGGCCGCGGATTTAAGGCTTTCCCATCCGAACATCATGCACACTCTGTGTGGCTTCTTTGATGAGGAGAGGAAGGAGTGTTTCTTGGTGATGGAGTTGATGCATAAAGATCTGTCCACTCATGTGAAGGAGCTTTGTGGGCCCAAGAAACGCGTTCCGTTTTCGATCCCCGTGGCGGTGGACCTGATGCTGCAGATAGCCCGAGGGATGGAGTATCTCCACTGGAGGAAGATCCCTCATGGAGAGCTAAACCCCTCAAACATCTTGATCAAGCCGAGGCCAAATGGCACGGAGGGGTTCCTCCGGGCCAAGATCACGGGGTTCGGGTTGCATAGTCAGAGCACGCCCACGGATCAAAACGGGCAGCTGCCCTACATATGGTATGCACCTGAGGTGTTAGGTCAGGAGAAGGAGGGCAGGTCCGAGAAGGCCGATGTGTACAGTTTTGGAATGGTGTGTTTTGAGATATTGACAGGGAAAGTCCCTTTTGAAGATGCACATCTTCAAGGGGACAAGATGAGCCGAAACATTAGGGCAGGGGAGAGGCCGTTGTTCCCGTTCCACACGCCTAAGCTGTTGGCGAATCTGATCAAGAAATGCTGGCACACGGAGCCGGGGCAGAGGCCTAGCTTCGCATCTATATGTAGGATGATCCGGTATACGAAGCGTATCCTGGCCATGAACCCAGAGTACGGGCAGCAGGACGCGGCCCCGCTGGACTTGGGTGACGTGGAGGCCGCCTTCATGGCGAGGCAGCTGGTGTCACAGATACCATATCAGATGTTTGCATATAGGGTGGTGGAGAGGGAGAGGGAGACGGAGACGGAGACGGAGACGGAGACGGAGACGAAACTCTCACCACCAACCAACAAGCCAGGTTTGAATTTGAATACTATAATTCAGATATGTAGGAATAGTGAGGTGTGTTTAACTTGTAGCAGGGACTCCCATGGTCAGGCCGCCGGTTGGGCGGAGGAGGCGGTCGGCTCCTTCTTCGGATTCCGAGTTGTCTTAGTAGTACCACTTACAAAACACCAGGTTTCTCTATTACATTCATTAAATTAAATAGTTATTATTATTATTATTATTATTGCGTACGCCGTCGGTAGTTGGATTTCGGGGCCCCTTTATTCATTTGGTTTTAATCAACAATTGGGAATGTTCCAAGGTTCAAGACCAATAAAGCAAGATAATTCCCATATACGAATAATTTTGTCGCATCACGCGACACATATACAACAAAATAACAATCTTTTCAATTCATAAATCAACAAACTTTATCTACAAAGTAGGGGACTTTTACAATTTCAAAAATTAGTTCCATTTAATTTTGTTACTCGGTTCGATTTTATTAGAATTTAACTAATTAGTTAAATAAAATTTGAAAAGGATAAATTAGTTCAATTCAAATAAGATCGAACCGATTAATAAAATTAAATCAAAATAATTTTTTTTAAATTACAAAAACACTTCTACTTTATAGACAAAGTTTATTGATTTATTTTTTTCCTTTCTTGAATTTATGAGAAAAAATTCCACCCTCTATTACCGATGTTGGGCTCTAAATTATCATGTTATTATTGATTAAAAATCTGCAAATTACACGGTAACTCTGCTTAATTTACTGACCAACTTAAAATTCACTTAGCTCGCATTCTTCATTTATTCATTGTCTTTGCATTTTTACAAAAAAAAAAAGGGGATAAAATTAGGGATGGCAATCGGGTACGGCGGGCGTGGATAGTGACTATCCATATTCATACCCACGAACTAAATGAATAGTAAATTGTACCCACGAATCTACCCATAGATACCAAACCCCTCTTAAACCCGCTACCTGCGAACCCGCCACCCATCGGGTATCTGTCACCCGCTACGCGTTGGATACCCACCAACCCGCCACTGGGTGAATACCCACTATCTGCGGGTATCCATCACCCACGAACTAGAATTTAGTTAAAATAATAAAAAAAATTATCAAAAAATCACATTGTTTGATGAGGACGGTTTCACCACCTCCTCTCCCGAGGGACAGAAAAGTAAATATCTCGGGGATCTCCGAACTACCAAGATCTGAGGCTTATGAGAGCCACTCATTCCCAAGATCCGAGAAATTCCAAAATATTAGAGATCCGGCTGAATCTTGGACTCTCGGCCCACCCAAAGAAGGAAAACGAGCAAAGCCGTGAGTCACCCTGAGAAAGCCATATCCCTCCCTTCTTGGAGTCGGGTCTTCCGAGTCTCCTGGAGCCAGGTCTCCCGAGTGCCAAGAGACGAGATCCATACCTGAGCTTCTGAGCCCAAGAGTCATGATCCATATCCGAAGACGTCAAGTGGAATCTCATATCCGAATCTCATATTCATATCTGAATCTCATATCCGAGTTTCATATGCGAGTCTCCTAGAGCCAGATCTCCCGAGATCCCGCAACCGAGTCTCATACCCGAAGAATGCCAGAACTGGACCCAATCCGTATCTCTTAGACCAAACACTCTTTTTCCTGTAAGGTGTTTTTCCCAATGGGTTTTCGCCTTAGAGGTTTTAATGAGGTTTGGGCTAATGGGCCGTTTATCGGGCCCATTGATGTTAAGTTTACCTTTCATTACTCTGTAATTAGTCGGATTCGCCCTCGTGCGGAGGTCTGAAATAACGAGCTTGCCCTCAATTGTAATCTATAAATAGGAAAAATTTTATTTCTAATAAAGGTTGGTCGGCTGAATATATACAAAACTCCATTCTCTCTCTTCTCTCATTTTTATTGCTTTTCCGACGGGTCTCCGGCGAGCTGTTTTCCTATCTCCGTCGCCCAGATCCTACTCCGGTCTCCTCTTCTTTGTTCTCCGATTGTGAGGTTCGAAATGACCTCATCATTGTTCGAATCCACATATTTTTATCAAAGTTCAAATCCACAAACAGATAATTCACGGGTATTTTCGCGGGTATCAAATGCTTCTCAAATCCGTACCTATTAGGTTCGGGTAACTGCGGGTAAATTGTCATCCCTAGATAAAATATTGTGAGAATATACTTTAAGATACAATATGTTGCCTATCTATATAATATTAGGGATCTTGGTTTGGGCTATAGAGGTAAATAATAAAATAAGTACATGTATTGATAGAAAAAGGGGGCTACGTTTAGAATTTGACTAAAAATGATTTATTTCCATAAAAGATATCTATGAATATGATACAGTTCTGAAGCTTGTTGGGCCGGGCCTATAGGCCCAAACTCGCATACCCGGTTAGCTTACGATTGGCGATTCACGGCCTGATTATATGATACTTTGATGGAAGTTTTTTTAAAAAATATTTTTGTGAATCTGATTGTAATTGACTAATTGGGTGGTTTCTGATCTAATTTGTGTTTAACCTATTAAATTATTTAATTTTTTTTTAAGACAAATTAAGTTGTGCAATCACACAACTCAGTTAATTCTTACTATTTGAAAACAGAGTCTTTCTAAACACAAACACGTAGTTAAATACATGCTGTAACATATACGTTTAATATAGCATTCCGAAAATCGAACTGATTGTGACTCTTAATTCTTTCAACATTTCACTTTTGAAATGTAAATTCCAATTGGCAATAAATAAACATGTCTCTGTTTAATAGCGACGCTGTTTTTTGGTTTTGCGTGATAAAAGATTTATTTACTTATTCATATAGATTTGCAAATGGCAAAGTTAAATTTCAAATTTGATTTAGCCATTTTCCTTCAAATTTTTGGATGTAAAATACCGATAAAAACTTACTATTTAAATATGAGTTGAAATTCCAAGCATATCAATTATTTGTATTATTTGTAAATGCGTCCGGGATGAAATTTAAATTGCGTTATAATTATCATAAAACTATGTAGGAAAAGATATATTACACATCATGTGTAATGGATTCAATTTTAAAATATTAATCTTTGGTCACCGACTATAAAGACTTTTTCTCTCGGTGATTCAAATTCGGCCACCGTTGAAAATCTCCTATTGCTCTAAAATATAGTAAGATTATATTTATGTAAAGTGCAAAATGTTTATGCATGAATTCAATTATTTGATAAGATTTACAATATTTGTGGTTCGGATTTGTCTTATGATGATCTCTATAGGTAGCTTTTGCACGTACCAAATAATATGTTGATTTTTGAATTTTTATATGCACATCAAAAAATTTAATAGGTGAGCTTCGAATTTAGCTCCCTTTACTATTATTTCTCAAAATATAGCTATATGAAAGTCGGATTTCTCATCTTGATTCTCAATATTGTACTACTTGATTTGGAATAAGATGAAGTAACTTTTCCCTAAAAAAAACAATGATGACAAGGTTATTCTCCCTATTTGAGACATAATTCTATTTAAAACGTGTATTTTCTTTTATTTTTCTTGCTTTTTGGTAACATACTTTATTTGTTTCATATAATAATCCAATTAAGCTTGGTCAATTTTGAAGACCATGACATGTGCTCGCATCGTAATTTCCATTAATTCCAAAAGAGCAAGACAAATAAAAATAATGGGAAAAAATGTGAAATTAACGTCACATCATTCACCGCTAATATATTTCATAAAAAATTATATAAGTAAGTCTCTTTTTGTGGTTGAATTTTGTTTATATTTGGTAACCAATAACTGGCCGGTGATAATTTTATATTGAAATCTCCATCTTTTTTTTGTTATATTTTTCTAGAAAAAAGTCGTATACAATGGAAAGAGAGGTCAGAAAGAGAAACAAAATAAGTTCTTAGCGATCGTTTTATTTTAACTAATAAAAGATACATTTATTCAAAACAAAAATAAAATAATAAAAGATACATATGGCATAATAATGGAAAAGGTAATAAGTGAACGCGAGTGTGAATTATTTATAATTTAAATAGTTATATTATTTATGCATATATACGTGAGTAATTTCCTTTGATCAGCCAACGGAACGCAGCCTTTTGGTAAGACGCTTCTCCTCCAACCAAAAAGTCGGGGGTTCGAGTCATCCTAGAGTAGTGTGTGTGTGAGTGGATTTTTTCCTTTTTTTGGTTATAATAAATTTTAAATAAAAGAACATTTAAAAAAGTAATTTCCTTTGATCAATTATTTTAATTAGTATTATATTACGCTGAGAATACCTAATTCACAAGTGGCTTAGTTGAGGTACCAAATTATTCTCATTTGCGAGTGATTTTGGGTTCAAATTTCATTTACGTACAATTATTTTCCATTTTAGTGTGAGTAGTTGTCTTATTTTTTGTTGCAGTACAATAGTTTCGCATTATAATTCTAAAAAAGTTAATACTCCCTCACTCCACAAAGAGTGTTCCACTTTGTGGACGGCACGGGTTTTAATGAAAAGTAAAAGAATTGTGTGAGTGGGAAAATGG
>JAYJMF010000025.1:1948734-1964200 GCA_036873715.1 Salvia sclarea | reverse complement strand
TTAGGTTAACCGGTATAACGGTTAATGGTCCTCATTTTATATTTTTTAGCGGTTAACCGAACCGCTAAAAAACCGTAGGGTCGGTTTTTTGATATAACTAATGGGCGGTTAACCGGACCGTGCTCACCCTAGTTTTAACACAATCCAGTTTTAGGTAAAACCAAATACCAAACACACCCTAAGCCCGCCAGAATTAGGGGTTTAGGGTTTATGACAAACTCTGTCAACTGCAAAGTGTAAACCTCGTTTCTTCTCTCCAAACTCGAGCTCTTGAATTTCTTAACTAATGGAAGAAACAGAGCAAAAACTCTCAGAATTCGCCGTTAAAATAAGCCATGAAGCGAAGCTCAAAGAGCTCCTGCGGAACTTAAACTCCGTCGAATCGCAGCTTTTTTCCGACGCAGCGAAAGAGTTCATAAAAGTGCTCAAATCGGATTCGGGCCCTGAATTACTGCGCGTATACGTCCAAACATCTTCCAAGCTCGTGGAAATCTCACAGGCGTGGGAATCTCGCATTGGAAAGCCCGGTTTTTTGCATATTTTGAATCTAGTTTCTGCAATTTTGAAGCTTTGTAAGGATAATGTGGGAGGTGAGGGTGGTGGTGGTGATACCGGAAGGTGGTTGGATAAGTTCGCAAGGTCGTTGATTGAGGAGAAGATGGGGGATTTGTATAAGGAATTGAATAGCAAAGAGGCCAAGAGGCAAAATGCCGTGCTTTCTTTGCTGGCGTCGGTTGTCCTGCGCAATTCTCACTTGGCGTGGGAAGTAGCGAAGGTTTTCGACTTCAAGCTTGCAGTTTTTCCGAAGCTAGCGGAAGTTAGGTTGAGGGTGAAGAAGGCTGATGAAGGGAGGAGGAAGATTCACTCCACAAGAAAAGCGTTTGTGCGTTTTGCTATGTCGTTTTTGGAGGTGGGGCATCCGAGGTTGTTGAGGGGCGTTTTGCAGCAGAAGGAGATGTATTCGGGGGTTTTGAGGGGGCTAGGGAATGATGATGAGGAGACTTTAGTTTATGTTTTGTCAGTTTTGAGTGATAGGATACTTGTACCGGAGTCCATTGTGCCTCCCGGGCTTAGAAGCGTTCTGTTTGGGAATGTTATGTTGGAGCAGTTGATTAGTGTTTCGGGGAGGGGTGAGTTCGTGGATGCAGCACAGTTGGCACACAATGTGTTGATGATGGTGTGTATTGATCCTGAGAATGGCTTGATGCCGGATTTGAACAGACATCCGAATCCTCTCCGTGGGAATCCGAAGCGTCTTTTGAGTTTAATGAAGAAATTAAAGGCGACAGAAGTTGTGTACCATAAGGAGCTGCTTCTGGCCATTGTGAGAGGGAGGCCTTTGTTTGGGTCTTTATACTTGGATGAGTTCCCTTATAGCATTGAAGATGTTGCATCCGATAACTGGTATGTGTTCTTGATTTCTGTTTTCCTCTAGTCAGAGAACAATTATGTTATTATGCTGATATACACATTTTGCACTCTTGAAACGCTTTCACACACAGATATCTCTGTCAATGTGTTTATGTATGTATGTATGTATGTATTTGGCTCTGCAATCATGTGAAATGATTGAGTTACTTGCAGGTTTCCTGCTATTTCATTGGCTGCAGACGTGGTTTCTTCAGTCAGTGTTGGGCATCACTTTGTTGATAAACCTGCACCCGGCAGTGAAGACGTGCAGAACATTATAAAATGCATTGGACCACGCCCTTTCAGTAGATCAATTATTACTAAGGGATTACTTCATACTGATTCTCTCATGAAACATGGAACGTTGAAGCTGGTAATTGAGGTCTTACAGTTGTTTGATTATTTGGTAAAGACTTTGGATACTTCTTATTCAGACCATCAAATGCATGGCTGGGGAGCTTTGAAGGAAGAGATTCAAAATGGTGTCAGGATGTTGCTTCCTGATCCTCAAGTTTTGTTGTCTTTGCTTTCTCCCTTGAGTAGCCACGTCAAGAGTCTGGAGTCTACTTTGAAAAGAAAGGCCGAAACAGAAATTGTGCCAGAACATTGTATTAATTCTAGTAAGAGGTTGAAAAGTTCAACTGCAAGTGACGACTTGGATATTGTTATAAGTGGAGTCAACTCTTCCGGAGTGGATTTGTTTGAGGAGGGGGAAGTTGTAGATTCAGATGGCGAGCAACAACTAGATAATGGTGCTGATATTGTTCAAAGTATTAGAGATATTTGGGGTTTAAGTCCATGCTCCACAACAGAGACAAATATAAAAGATGTCGATACATTCTTTTACTCCAAGATACTTGATTCTCTCAGGATATATTATGTAAGTTTTGGTATTTAAATTACAAATAGGAATCATATTACTGGGCATCCTTACTTTGTATGCATGATTCTCCTAATGCTTGATTTCTTTGTATATTTTGTGGCAATGTATACAACTCATTAGGGTTCTATGCTCTCTTGCAGCGAACCATGCCAATGGCCATGGAGGGATCAGTTGATTTTTTTAAATTAATACCAAACAATCCTCTGGCACTACCAACAATTCTGCAGCAGTCTTTATTGCAACTGCTCAATGAAAATGTCAGTCAGTTTTCTAATGATGCAACCCCTATCACAAACCCACCACAAATGTACAGGCATCTGCATCCATTTCTTGTCTTATTGGTGGGCTCACCACTCAAACAGATAAAGGAACAAGCTTATGCTTTAGCAAAGGCAGCCATCTTAAGCACTGGCGCATTTGACAACAATGTAAAGGAAATTTGTGCTTGGTTATTTTTCGTACCTGGCTATAATACAGATCATATCCTCGAAGACCTAGATGTTCAAATCTTCCAAGAATTGTCATCAGTCATCGTTTCTTTTCTATGTGATGCTGTCTCCACAACCGGAAACAACTTATACAAGTATATGGAGTCACTGAAGCATTACATCTATGATGCAGAAGGTGGTAAAGGTAACTGGTAACACTTCCCCTCTTTCTGTTCTTATACATCCCTTTTCAAAAAATATTTTTGTTCAGTCCTTTTTTTCACATGGTTTTGCAGATCTGTCACCTGAGGTGAGCCCTTTTATCATATGTGTACTGGAGAAGTGTTTGCGCTTGCTCAGCTCTGAATCAGGGTCCTTCACATTACCTCAGAAGTCATTGATATCACTCTATGTTTCCAACACAATCAAGTATCTATTGGACACACAGGTATAGTGGCATGCTTGTTTAATCTTCACGTCAAGTGTGGATGCGTTTGTTTGTACATGTATTTCCTGTCATCTATCTGACTACTTTGATCTTTGGATGCAATGCAATAAATTTTTGTAGGTGAAAGCTGAAGCATTGTCAGCTTTAATTGATCGTGTATTGTCCGGGAAGCTTGAGAACAGCAATGTTCATGCCCTGGAATTAGCTGAATGTCCATGTGAATGGAGACCACTGAAGACTCTGTTGCGTTTTGCACATGATATTTTGCATCGGCAGTGTTATGGCATATATTCCAATGTGAAGGATATTAAGCAATCGGATAATACTTTTCTCAATACTCTTGCAGACATTAAAGATGTTTTGAAAAGTGAGTATCATGTTGGACTTGCGGGATTGAGTGTGGGGTTTTCCTTCTCATTGCTGTGCACAAGACACAATGAGCTGTTGCAGAATTTTCCAATAGTCTTATCTATATCGAGTAATCTGTCTGAGGTGCCTTTCTCAGTTTTGTCTTCCATTTTGTTCCTTGAACCAAGTTATCTTGATGATGTTATAGAGCTATGGCCTGAGGTGTTCTTTGCTGCTCTGGATAGTGTTGAGCATTGTGAAGAAAAGGCAGAGAGTTTGTATAAAGATAATCTTGATTCAGTGGGAGCTGCTTCTCATGCATTATCCCGTTTCTTGAAAGTTGTCCCGTTCTATTTACTCTTTTCATCTATTGCCCAAAGTTGTAGCTTGCATCTAGTTGACCGGTCAAAACTTCAAAAGTTGCTATTGGATAAGGTTACTGGGATTTCAACCGATCATTTAATTTCTTCATTGTGCAATGTGCTCTTCTGGATCAATCACATAAGGTCATGCCATGGAGTCAGACCTTTGAAGGAGCTTGATATGCTTTCTGAAATATGCTTCATACTTGCAGAGCATTTGTTAAGACAGTTGTTGGACACTGTTATTATGGCTCATGATAACAAGCCTTTACCACTACATTGTGTGGTTGATGTAGCAGAAATCATCTATGACAATCCTGCTTTAACTGCATCGCTAAATTGTTCTCTGTCTGGTGATTATGTATTTCCAGATTCAGTCTTTGGAGAAACTTTGGAAAAACTTCTTGAGTTAGCCAAACAAGGAATTTGTAAAATGGAGCTCAATGTCCTGAATTTGTTAAGAACAGCTTCTGAACTCTTGTTTGTGGTGCATGGCGGTAAAATATCTGCACAAGTTATGAATGGCAAAAAGCGCATTTCCCGAGCATTCAATTTTCTGAAAGAGAAACTATTTCTGATATTCAAGAGTAGGTTTGATGCTTGCGTCCAGTCCATGGACTTTAAACCCTTGCTCCCAACATTCTATGTTTTACACTCTTTGATAAGTTTCGTATCTCCCTCTGAGCTGCTTGAATTGGTGAATTGGCTGTTCTCTCAGATTGATATTGATGATGCAGCCTTGCCCATGCCATCAAAAAGAAATGCTCTTTTTATTGGTTTGCACCTTGCCAGTTGCACCTTTGATTTCCTCTCAGAGCACATGAAGCAACCATACCTGGAAAATAAACCATACAGTTTTTCTGGTGGATTTGAGTCAGATTTTGATGTTCTTCTGTTCGAGAGGATACTTTTCCAATTACTACAGATTGGCTGCCATTTGAAACTGGATATTGCTGATGCTTGTCTGCTTAAAGCTTTCAATGTCGTAAAAATGCATAAAGCTATTCATCATTCACATCTGCATTCTGTTATGGTTTTACAGAGAGTTGGTGCAACCATTCCTGTAAATATATTCAAATATTGCTTGCACAAGATTAATAGAACGAAAGCTGATCTGATGTATGAAATTGCTGCAATGAGCCCCCTGCACATGTCTGTGTTTGGATCTATGTTTTCCGAAATACTGGATAAGTCTTTGCTTCCTAATGAAGAATTACTGATGGTTTTGCCAACCGTCTTCTTGTACTTAAATTTAGTCATTCCTAAATTTGGGGTACAGCTCTGCAAGGCATTTGAAGCTATACGTTTGGGTTATGGTCGTGTACTCTTGAGTGGTTTTTCTAATTGGAAGAGATTTGTATCTGGGAAATGTTTTGAGATTGGATTCGATGACCTTCTGAGTGCATCCGAAGAAGAATATTCAGGTCTTTTCTCGGATAGTCTTCTTGGGAAAACAATCCTGATGGTACGAGACCACTTTATACTAGGCGAAGATGCTATGAGGGTCGATAGAAGATTGGATCTATTTGATTCCATTTGCCCGTCTACTGCAGACATATTAATTGACGACTTCTGTGGTGAGACTGGAGCTTGTTCGCTTAAAAAGCCTTTAGATTTTGTGAACAGAGTTGTTGCCAAGATAAACTTGTGCAGGATGCTGTTGTTTACAGAGCATACTCAAATTAATACTCAGATGGATAATGGAGACAAAAAGGTGGATTCTCCACAAGTTACCCCTGACATGGCAACATCAAGAATCCGGTTTCTAAAGATGCTAATTAATTCCTGGATATTGATTGTCAAGAGAGTCCCAGATAATATTGACTACATTGGAAATGTTGATGGCGAGAAACTACCATTGTTCAGATTTCTGGAAGTCTTTGTCATGAATAATGTATTGGAATTGACAACAGATATGCATGAATCTCTAATTGAGTTGGAATCTCACCCCTTCATTGAGCAACTTGTAAAATCATTTCTTCTGTATAGGTTTGGAGATCCCGTAACACTGAAGATGCTTAGAACTGTTCTCACAAATCTATCTCATTGGAAATTTTCATGTGCTTCATCCATACAGCTATTGCTTGCTCACTCCCAGTTCGCAAATTCCATCCACGTGGCCTGTCAATCATTTGTTTCTTCTAAGTTTGGACTTGTTTTTACTCCCATGCAGAGCATTTTAAGATTGTTTTTTGTCAATCGTGGTGGCCCAGATACTTTGGATTGCAAAAACAATAAATTGTCAGATAGGGAGACTCTTTATTTGCTTGAACTTGTCAAGTTTGTCAGAGTACTTCTACATATTTATGTGCAGCAAAGAGAAGTAAATTTTGGAGAAGACACTGGTATAAATGCTCAAGAATTGGTTCATCTTCTTCTCTTGTCATATGGGGCAACATGTTCAGAGGTTGATCTGGAAATATATAATTTATTGTTAGATATCGAGTCCAATGATGAGTCATGTGCTGGAACTGTTGCTCGGACAGATTATCTATGGGGTATTGCATCTTCAAAGGTGAGAAAAGATTTGGAACAGGACAAGGCCGTGGACTCTGTTGACCAGAGAAACATGGAAGTCTATGAACGTCGAAGAGTTAAGTTCAGAGAGCATATTCCTATTGACCCCAAGATATGTGCTCAGACTGTGCTCTTTTTTCCTTACAACAGAGTTGTTTATAGAGGAACTTCACCGAAGCTTCAAAAAGCTAGTTCTGCAGTTATTCATGAGGTAGTTAATCTCCTGAAAAGTTAACGTGCTAATAATTGCTCTTGATTTCATTTAAATGCAAATTCTCATTTGGGCGTCTTTATATGTTGGGTAAATAATGTTTCTTCTACCATTTCACTCACTGGTTTTACATTGTACAGGGTGCTTCTGTAACTGATAAGCTGCAAATATATGATCCTGTCTTCATCCTCCGCTTCTCAATTCACTGTCTTTCAATGAGCTACATTGAACCTATTGAATTTGCCAGTTTAGGCTTGCTTGCTGTTACCTTTGCCAGTATATCTTCACCTGATGATGATATGAGGAAATTGGGATATGAAGCACTAGCAAAGTTCAAGACTGCACTGGAGGTACCTCATCCTTTTCAGTGGTCGTGTAGAATTATTTTACTTAATATGCTGTAACTCTGGTACTATTGCTGCTACCAAAGTAAAAATGTATATGTTTCTTATTTATAATAGTTGTCTTTTACTAGGATTTAGTTGAACTTAGAAAAAAAGACTTATGTATCTGAAAGAACCGATTTACTTAATACTTGATTTTAACTGTCCTAGAAAATTGTCTGAGACACGCTTTTTGAATTTTAGCTTGTATGCATTTAATAATTTAATATCTTATGTCCAGAAATGTCAAAAGAAGAAGGAAGTGGTCCGGCTTCGTCTTCTACTTACATATTTGCAAAATGGAATTGAAGAGCCATGGCAAAGGATTCCATCCATCATTGCTGTATTCGCTGCAGAGGCCTCTGTGATACTGTTGGACCCATCCAATAATAATTATTCTAGCATAAGCAAGCATCTCAGTAATTCTGCTAGCGTGAACATGAAGGTATGGTGTTCATGGTTCAGTTTTTCACCATCCTAATGTTTTACTTGTGGATAGCTAAGTTTTACCATTAACTTGTTATGTTAAAAATGCCAGGCAATACCGTTATTCAAGAATTTTTTCTGGAGTACCTCGATCACTTTTAAAGCAGAGAGATTATGGATTCTTCGATTGTTGTGCGTGGGGCTGAATACAGAAGATGATGCTCAAATGTACATCAGAAATTCCATTTTTGAGACCCTCATTAGTTTTTATTCTTCTCCTCTATCAGATAACGAGTCGAAGGAGCTTATTATTCAGGTCTGATTGGTTGCATTATTTGATGTGTGTTCTGTGGCTTTACGTAGTGTGAAATATATCACCTTGTGCATTGTATTGTGTATATATGTCATATCTTTTTCTACTATAGCCTCTGGCATTCTGACCTCTCATTCTTTACACATCTTGCCTTTATTAGATGCAAATGCTATCTTGGAATTCCACAAACATAAGCCATTTATAAAAAAACAGTAGTAGTGTTGTGCTTGTTCATGCAATCAGTTGTACACTTGCCCATGTCAATTCTCATGCTTTAACCATAAGCTCCAGAAATTCAATTTTATTCTGTTTGTTTCTATATATAAATTTACTGACTACTTTGAAATATTCTCTTTTTAGCCGTCAGAATGTTTCGGATACTGATAGACCCTGACTAGCTACTGCTGAAGAGTTAAAACTTATTGAAAGATTTATATTGCAGGTACTGAAGAAGGCTGTACTATTACATAAAGCAGCCTGGTTTCTAGTTGAACACTGTGGTGTCATTTCATGGTTGTCATCTATTCTTCCATCTCTCTATGGGAGTGGATTTGAAGACCAGCAAAAGTTTGTCTTCACACAACTACCTATAATTTTGGAGGTATTTATTCCTCTGTTTCATCGTTTTACACGCTCTTCGGTGAAGGCCTGGTTTTTCTTGCTTGCTTTGCTGGCATCTTTTTCTTCTATTACCGGTAGGAGATTACTATTTGTCTCACTCTTTTTTCCCTGTTTTATTCCCAAAAATAGGTTGTAAATTGTATCACATCATCAAGAAATACAGTCGAGTGGCTGCAAAAACATGCTATGGAGCAGCTTTCGGGACTTTCGTTGCATTTGTACAAAATACTAGTTAGTGGGGTCAAACTTATTAAAGATCAGAGCAGCATTTGTGCCTCAATTTTGCAAATATTGGCATTAGTGCTCAAGATATCACAGAAAAGGAAGATTTATCAACCGCATTTCACATTGTCATACGAGGGTTTGTTTCAACTGTACGAGGCTGTTGAAGTATGCTCAAAAACGGTTTCCAATCCTATCATGGGTTTGGGTCTCAAAGCCGTTCTCATGAGTACTCCTCCAGTCACTGTTCTGCAAATGGTAGCTCTCCTCTCTAATGTGTGTTCGTCAAGTTTCTAATGTTGCTCAAGCACACTAAATTTCAATCTCACATATATATAAATATAACAGGATCAGGAGAAGTTGTTGAAGTTCTTGAGGTGGGCAGTTACCACTGCTCTCCAGTCGAAGTCAGAAGAATTGGTTAATCCTGAAGATTCTGATCATCATTCTGTAGCAGTATCGGAGAAGAGACAACCTGAAGAATCCCTAGAATCAAAACTTTTACGCTGGTTAACTGCCTCAGCCATCCTCGGAAAAATGACTTTGAATTCGAGAAAACTCAACGATGGCAGTCTTTTGGAAAGATCGAGCCTCCAGGCTCTGCAATCTTGGTTAGAGTTCCCCGAGAAAGGGTTTGAGGAAACTGTGAAATGCGGTTGTGAAGAAGTATTAGCTGCCTCAATAATTTACCTTTTAAAGCAGCTCAATTTCAGCCACCAATTACTTCCATCAGCTGTTTCTGCACTGTCTCTCCTACTTCTCCCCAAGTCATCTGCAGGTTTGATTCCACTTCATGCTTTAATCAAATACGCCTCTTATCGTATGTTGCTTTGTCACATACTACTGCGCTGAGAACTGATCATCGTTGGTTCCTTGGAACGAACACTTCAAATTTCAAATAGCTAGTTCTGTCATTGATGACTCCCCTTTTAACTGTTTACATTTTCTTATGTAGGCTTGAAGAGTTTGGCCAAGGTTCGGACTTCTTTGCCATCGCTTTGTTCAAAGATACACTGCCCGGTCGAAGCAAATCCTGCCTGGAGATGGTAAGTTACTAAATCCTTTGAGGCACACTACGGTGCATCGGGCATTCACCACAATTAAGTCCTAATTGTAATTAATAAACCTTAATTGGATTTAGTCAGAGTGGATGCACCATAAATCCGGATGCATATAAGTTTTTGCTTAATCCTTTTGATGTTTCCCTTTGAACCACTTCTGGAAACAAAAACTTGAAAAGTCACCATGGTTATTAGCCATTTATTGTTATTTTTTTCACCATCAACAGTTGCTTTAATCACTAAGAACAGATTTTATGCATTCAACCTAGTTAAGACATCAAATAAAAAACTGTTCCGACTTTTTGCTGTTTATGTTCATTGATCCTTACCCTTGAACGGTTTCTTGATTCGCTATCAGGTCGTACCACCAGCCATGGAGAAATCTAACCACGGAGCTCAGCAATGTCGATAAACTGGATGAAATCCATGCTTGTGAGAGGCTTCTGGTAGTGGCTTCTAATGTTCTGATAGAGAAATCTGGATGTACGCATTTTTTCGATGTTAAAGATGTCGATGAGTTGCATGTACATGAACGGGAGAGAAGTTTTATTCATTCTGAATAAAAATATTTTAGGTTTGTATTTTTATGTGCTTCACTTGCAATCTAATTGAGTGATCAGTTGTTTTTGGCTTAGATCTTCTGATTCTTGCTATGTTTCGAACTGCAATTTGTGGAAGCACATTTTGCGCATAAAAATGTACATATTAATGTAGTTAAATCTACAATTTTGCAAAGATTGAGAGTTCGTTGTTCGTAAAAAATACTTCTCGTCTTATTTCTACGTTTTGGTTTTGTTAATATCTCAAGCATTTTTGTGCGAGATAATATCAATATTTAAGTACTAAAAAGTGTAATAATAATTATAATATGCATTTTAGCTAATAACATATGAAATGTAACAAGTCGCATAGAAAAAATTACCTTCCTACGCAGTGGCTTTTTACAACTTCAGAAACCCCTAAAAAATTGGGAAGGGCTATGTATCTATTAGTGTTACCCTTACAAAATCGTATGTACATAAAATTGTTACTTCCTTTATTTAGGTTTTCTATATGTATTTTGACAAAATATAAGGATCTTGTTGTTATTTTTTTTTCTTTTCAAAATTATGATAAAATTTATTAAATAGTAGTATTGAATTATGTAAATGCATCGGGGTTAGATTTCAGAATTCCAAACCACTCTTATGTATGAAGATTTTGCTCATCTTTCTTATCAGCTTTCTCCTAACTTTCCCCCCTCCTCTTTTGGGAAATCGGTGGACAAAGCATTTAATTCAACTCTACGAAAAACAACGCTTTAAAATTTAGTAGCCACAACAAAATAACTGCGGATGTTCCTCAAATTTTCAAATTTTTATCATGATAACCACGTTCATAATCACACGCATAATTAATTATTTAATTCTCAGCCGAATACCTATTTATTAACGCTCCAATCGAAGCAAGAGTAATTAGCATCACTTATAACTCCACTTTAATAAGGTATATATCACCAAGAACACATACAACTCATCAATCTTTTATTGCATATAATAATATCAAGAAAGCTACCATACAATATGATTTTAAAATAAGTTAAGAGTTAGAGAGAATATATATGTGATGTCAACTACTATTACTATTACTAGTAGTAGAAGTAGTGGTAGTGGTAGATGTAGATAGAAGCAAAGCCAAGTCTCAAATTTCAAAGCAAACTTTTTGCCATCTATCTATATCTATACTCACCTTTTTTCTCTTTCTCCCTCTCAATTTCTTACCTCTGAATCAACTCAAACTCTCATCATCCCACCAATAACTATATCTCTCTCTCTGCACTCTACTTATAAGTTTTCCTCAATTTCCAAAGCCTAGGCCCTATACTCTCTTACACCTTTTTCCTTTTATCCCCAAACTGCCCCTAACTCCCACCCCTTCTTTCATTCCCAATGCACCCCCCCTCATAGGGGCATTTTCGTCATTCCATGCATGCCTCAGCCTCATGTTTTCAGAGATGTTTCTGCACCAAAAACTATACGCATGCAATGCAATACATACAATCTTGTGTGTGTTTTTTTTCCTTGTTTGACTCTTTGTTTATCTCTTTCTTTGTATGTATACATATATATTGTGCACGCATATTCACGCCCCATATGATTGGTTGATTTCTAGGGCTACTTCCCCTTTTCCATCCCTATAAAATGGGCACCATGCAAATCACATTCCCTTCATCAAGATCTCATCTTTCCCCAAAAAAACACACACCCTTTTCATTTTCTTGATCGGAGGAATGGAGGGCTGTGATCAGAGTTTGGGAAATGGAGGGTCGAGATGGAATCCAACAAAAGAGCAGATAAACATGCTCGAGGGCCTATACAGGCAGGGTTTGAGAACTCCCACTGCCGAGCAGATTCAGCAGATCACTGCAAGGCTTAGAGATTATGGCCACATCGAGGGCAAAAACGTCTTTTACTGGTTCCAGAATCATAAGGCCAGGCAAAGGCAGAAGCAGAAGCAGCAGAGCTTTGCTCTCTACAGTAGACTTCTTCATGCTCCAGTTTTCCCTCCTCCTTATCATCATAATGGTAGTGTGCCTTTCTTGATGGATTCTTTTGCACCACTACTGTGTGTTTTGTGTCTTTTTATATTCTGTTACAAGGGTTCTTGCTATTTATGGTTGCTGCATTGTTTCCAAAGTGCAAGATCGAGTCTTTGTTGCTCATTGGAAAAAGAATGGATTTTTTGCACCACTACTATGTGTTTTTTGTGTGTGTGTTTTTTCATATTCTGTTACAAGGGTTCTTGATATTTATGGTTGCTGACTTGCTGCATTGTTTCCAAAGTGAAAATTTAGTCTTTGTTGCTCATTGGAAAAAAGAATGGATTTTTTGCACCACTACTATGTGTTTTGTGTGTGGGTTTTGTGTCTTTTCATATTCTGTTACAAGGGTTATTGATATTTATGGTTGCTGCATTGTTTCCAAAGTGAAAAATTGAGCCTTTTGTTGCTTTTTGGAAAAAGAATGGATTTTTACCTACCATCTTTTATCATATGCTATCTATAGGGTGTTTTCTTGGGATTTTGATCCATATTTATTTGACTGATTCTCAAAAATAGTTCATTTATCGGTTTCGATGTATTAATTACCAAAGCATTTCCATGTTTTTTTTTTTATTTCTACCTCAAAAACAACTTCTTCCAAATCAAGAATTCTATTCTTTTATGTGTGTAGAAAGTGACCATATTTCCTATATTTTGCAGTGATTTGCAGCCCATGCTTCATTCCTCCACCACAAAATGATGCAATCTTTTACCAGCATAATCCAAAGGTACAACTCCCCACAGCATCAGGTGGTTTGAAGAGGTCAAGAGCAATCCCACAACAAAGCACTGATTCAAGCCATCATCACACCACATTGACTCAAAGGTACAACACCAAATCAGCAGAGCAGCATCCAAGCCATGATCAAGAAACACTGGATTTATTCCCAATTCACCCCACTGGAATCCTGCAGTCAAGAAGCAATGACTCATCTAATGAAATCAAGAACCCTAATTTTTCTGCTCACCACTCATCAGTGCTGGCAACTTCTGCTGATGATCAACCCTTCTTTGATTTTTTTTGTGGGAATTGATGGTGTTGGTTTGGTTGGTTTGTTTGTGAAAGTAGAATTTAGATAGGGTAGTTCTAATTAAAGGTGTCTTGGAAAAAATGTGGTCTTTATCACTGAATTCTAGGGTTTTTTTTCAGGGATGACTGACAGAATCTGTGGATTGTGGGTTGAATTTTCTTTCTTTAATGAAGATTTTTTGTTTTCTATT
Organism: Salvia sclarea; assembly: GCA_036873715.1. Classification (NCBI taxonomy): domain Eukaryota; kingdom Viridiplantae; phylum Streptophyta; class Magnoliopsida; order Lamiales; family Lamiaceae; genus Salvia; species Salvia sclarea. The sequence continues at coordinate 1,950,765 of JAYJMF010000025.1, read as the reverse complement.
TGTGGGTTTTGAAGTTTTGTTGCTGTTTTTGGGAGGTTGAGACCACTGACACAAGACATTGCTTTTCTCTTTTGGCCATGGACAAAAATGCTGTTTGTGAACAAGTGAGAGAGAGAGAGAGAGTTTTAAATTACTTGTATTTATTATTTTTAATGTTTTATGTTTTATGTTTTTAATTACTGCTATATTTTGAACAAATATACATTCCACAGTAAATATAGTTATTGATATACACTTGCTGCTAGAGTTAGTAATTTTTTGATTTTATTAATTCCATGTTTTTTTAGTTATCTATATATGCTAATTAGGATTTATTATACTATAATAATTATTAAAGTATCTAACTTACATATGGTGCACAATTTTTTTGAGCTAGACAGATCTCATCTGAGAAAATGAATGAAGATTGACAGATTATGGGTAAAAATTTAAATTTTGGAGAAATGGGTCTAAATTAAACTTTATAAAAAATTAATAGTGGGCCTACTTTGAATAAATGGGCCTAATAGTAGTTTGGACCATAAATGGGCCTACTCTGTAAAATTTACCATATTACAATGGGCTGAACTTGAAATTTATTATTTGCTTCATTTATACATAAAACATTTATGATTACATTTTGAACTTAATAGTAGTTTGGACCATACAATAATAACATAAAGTACTGTTTATCTATTCAAAAGTATTTCAGTCAATAAATACCGTCGTGATGTTATATTACATAAATATGTACTGGTAAATTAAGTATATATACCGTAATTCCCATTAAAAAAGTATACATAAAATTCGTTAAATGTTATAATATTCGTTAAATGTTAAGTCTTTGTTCGTGCGATGTACAAATTCTGTGTATATATGCGACCTAGTTTTCATTAGATTTTCGTAATTATGCAGAATATTACAAGATTATAATTATTCCACGTAGAATTCTGAATAGGATCATATTGAAGCAAGCAAACTGAAACTAGTGACAATTAATTATTGAAAACATAAGAGAACTCCTTTGTCCAAGCAAAAATACTACGCTTGCTTTTAGGTACGGGAATTAAAGAAAGTATAAAATAACGATAAGAATATATATTATTTAATATTGTGTAAGTAATAAAGATATTTAAAAAAAGGAAATATAACAAATTTATTGGGAATAATCCGAAAAGGAAAACGTGACACTTTCATTAGGATTGAGGGAAAATCCATTATAAACTATGAACTCGGAAATTTTGGATTTTACAACTATACGAAATCATGATGGTCAATAAGACTTTAGATCGGCACAAAATTATGATAATAAGTTAAAAAAAAAACTCCGGTCGAAGATAAATCAACGAAAGAATTCTTGAAAGTAAAATTCTTGTTGTGGATATCATATTCATATACATGCATATTGTATGTTGTGACTTGTGATATTGATCTTTTCAGGGTTTTTAGGATGGTTTTCAAAATAAAAAAGAAATAATTGAATAAACCATTCTACCCTTGCATGTAGCCCTAGAAAATACTGGACGAAATATGTAAATATGGGGTGGAGTAATATAAGCGTAGATAGTCTCTTTGCTCCAAAAAATAAAAATAAAATAAATTCAAATTGTTTGTAATATTGTGGCATCACTTCGTCAGAATTCTTCTTCAATCAATTGAGGTGTCACTCGGAATTCTTCGTCGCCTGAAATTTTACGTTATAGATTATCTAATTTGTCGACGAGTTAATTAGATAATGATTTCGTTAATTATTTCAATGTTTTAATTAGTGCATTTAATAATTATATATGCTCGACTGCTCGAGTGTGTGCAATAGAGGTCCGTTTATGTGTTAGTATAACGCCCCACCTTTTATCCGTGATTAATTGCTATCAATTAGTAAAAATTATTTGTGTTTGAAAAATGTGAATATTATCGCGTTCGATTTTACATGAAACTTTGAGGGGGCGGCTGGTATGCAGTAATGAAATTAAACAGGAATGGAATGCACTTCGGAATGGAATAACAATAGGAATAGAATGGAATGAAAAAGGTGATTCCTATGGCTGGTAT
>JAYJMF010000025.1:1894629-1912710 GCA_036873715.1 Salvia sclarea | reverse complement strand
GAAAAGAAGGAAAAATTTAAAGGCTAAATATTTTCTTATCCCTCTTTTTCACATGATAATTTTCCATCAAAGAGAACGCAACCTTACTGTGTAGGTATTTTAGTGCTCTTACACTAAAAACCCCACGACTTCTTTGAAAGGAGAGTTATTCGGTATTATGATTTGCACTTTGACTTACTCTTCTCCATATTTGTGTATTAGATTGCTCAAAGGAACAGCTTGGATGTGGATGTCGATCTGGCCTTGGGCTTTGCTTCGCACTATGGTAAAATCGGTACAATGGAATGTTTAGTTGAAGAGGGTAATGCTATGGCTTTCTTGGGTCCTTTGATGAGAGCTGCCGAGAGGGGCTGCATGCCGGTCGTTCAATGGTTCGTTCAAAGGGGTTGCCGAGACATGGAGCTCTGTCTTGCCCTCACAGCTGCCACCTCAAGCAGTCAAGTAGGCGTCGCGGCATATCTCCTTCCTCACGTCCCTCAGCACGTCCTTGCTGCCCTAAGCATCGAAATACTCAAGGCCGCCGGCGAGCGAAGTGGTGGCTCTCTCGACGGGGTAGCGTTCCTCCTCCACTCGGACTTTCTAGGGGACCCCGTCGCGACCTATGCTGTTGCTGACAGCATTGCCAGATCGGAAGACGAGGCGATCGCCCCTGAGTTAAGGACTTTTCTCAAAGAACAGTGGTCCGAAGCCGCGTTCTTGGACGGACTACGAGAAGGAGAGGTGCACTTTTCGAACCTAGTCGAGATCTTGAGGTGGGGAGAGTCGCCGGTCTGTTTGAGGGATCTGCCGGCCCCGCTGAGGGTGGTGATAGCCTACCTGCCTCTGTATAGGGAGTGTGTGAAGGCGGGAGGGCGGCTGCTGTCGCAACGGCATCGGGGGCAGCTAGTCGAGGCCGCAAGGCGGCTGGAGGGGGTGGTTCTGGATGAGCCTGGGCAAAGGAGAGAACTGCTGGCGGTGTTGGAGCATCATCTACCTCCATTTTTCATCATCTAAAGAGAAAATCAGTGGATCTTCCTATCTCTGCTGTCATGGTATAGAAAAATAATGAAATGTTAGACGTGCTTACAATGTTAGGTAGCTTTGGCCTAGTCTTTTTTTGGCCATTTGCTCTTTAGAGGCACTCGTGTAAGAGCTTATGTAATCGCTGGAAAATCTAAATCTGATTTGCGCCCAATTAACCTCATTTGGGTGCACTATCGGTTCCATAATTTTCCAAGTAATCAACTAACTAGATGATCCCAAATTCCAATGTTTGCCTGCAAATTGCTATCTTTTTTCTTTTTAATATAATATTGATCTGGCCTCAATAAAAGGTTTAGTTTGAAAAACTGAATCAAAGTTGTTTGCGCCTTAGTGCTATTTTTATGTCTGGCTCTTTTCGAGTTCAGTAATCAGAATAAAATTTACTATTAGATGCTTGCTTACTGAGTTTTCATGGATATTACAGTTCCACTATTAGATTTTGTATTGTATTTGTGGGTTAAAATTTGTAAGTATCCTTGAATATTTCGTAGGAGTATAGCATTTAATCCCATGATTCAGATATGCGAACTCTTTAGTAATTGTTCTGGTTTTCGTGGCTCAACTGCGAAACATTGTATAAGACTGATCGGAATATGTATTTGATTACAATTCACAATAAAATTAAAAGAAAAAAGAGATAAGTAGTGTTAATAAGTGCAAAATCCTAATATCTGAAACAATATTCTAGTGAAAATTAGGAGAGTAATGAAAGAAGTGGTGCATTATGTGTAGGTGGCGTTGGTGTGGGCGTGGCGGGGCATGAACGCCAACAACATAAGCAGGCCGAGGATTAAGATGGGCAGCAGCAGCAGCAGAAACGGCGGCGGCGGCAGCGGCGGCAGCACCAGCGGCAGAATCACCAGCGACACCGTCAGGCAAGCCAGCAGCACAACCGACTCCAGCGTGATTAATTTACATCCATGCCCCTGCGACTGCGTTTTCGAAATTACATTTTTGGCCCTCCTCTTGTAATCATCTTCCACATTCATAACCTCTCCCCACATTCCCAATCTCGATCGCCGTCGCTCCGCACTCATTTAAATCAGATCTTCTCTTTTCTCAACAAACGCAAGCTCTACTATTCTTGATCTTCAATTATAAGACGTCGTCGCCGGATGCCCACTGCAATTACCAACTTTTATGATAAAACAAAAAAGATAACACTTTTTGTATGCCAAGATTGACCACAGCTTTACCAGCTAATTCTCTTTAACAACAAATTTTACCCCCCTCTCTCTCTCTCACACACACACATACTATTCGGATTGAGAAATAAAATATAACCAGAAACTGCAAAAGAGAGAGAGCTTTATATATGAATGCAAATTAACATACCCAGAATGCTTGTAAATAGTTGTTGTGATGATGGCACAAATCGGGATTTTGCATTTCAGCCTTGTCTCCACTCCAAACCCCTTTTTCTTCCCGACTCAATATCTTTAAACTTGTAGTCAAAGCTCCAAATAAAATAGTTGCTTATGAAGAATTGTTGAGAGGAATAGAGTATAGTGAAAAAGCACTTGGAAAATAAAAGAAGGGGTTTTGTATTTTATTTAAAGCAGAAGCAATTTGGTTGGAAAATGTGATGTATGTGAGCAGTGCAAATTTGTAGTAGCATGTCACGTTTGATATGGAATTTTGAGAGGTTTTTGTTTCTTTATTTATCAACCATATATATATGTATGTATATTGGTCACTGGGTTGAGATGGGAAGAGGGTTGGATTCAGTGAACGAGCAGAAAAGACAAGGTGGGGTCCTCACATGGAAATATATGATCAGTGAAATCTTTAATTACAATTTGAAAAACCATTTTCATTTAATTTCTTGGTTCTTCTCCCCTGGTCTCTCTCTCTCTCCCTCTCCCTCTCGCGTGACATTTTGGTTTGGTGTGACAATTTGATGTAAATAATAAATTTACTATGCGCTGCATATCTTTTATTTCCTACTACCATGCAACAATTATGTTTTCTAAAATTATATTTTCTTTAGATTATTTTTCTAGAATTACAAATACTACATACTATATAATATTATAATTTTAAACTCAACACTGCGCATAGGTGGGACTATCGCACCATATGCAGGCGGGACAACTACCTGCAAGCAGACATAAATTTGAATTCAGGAACACTCGCAAATAAGAGTCTTTAAATGTCTTAACTTTGCTACTAAATCTAAGTCTCTTTGACACTGTGATAATTTATGTTATAATTTGAAATTGATTATTAAATAATTTAAATTAGAAAGAGTAAATACATAATACCTGTAATAGCAAGTGTGAAATGATATGAGAAAAAGTGATTTAGACAAAAGAAAAAGAAAAATTTATAATATTTGGTGATCTAGTTGCGTCCAAAATAGCTAAACGTAGCATTTTCAATAGTATCGATAATTGATATGTCTACCTACTGTATATGATGGGTAACCGTCACCTAAACTATCATTTACAATACCCACCAAAGCAAAAACGAAAAATCTTGAACGGCTCGATGAATATATACAAAAAATGATATGTGAAAACGATAACTGAAGTTCATTAAATAACATGGGAGTGGCCACCACACTCATGAATCATGTCTCCTGGATTTCATATTTAAACGTAATATTTAAATTTAAAATAAATCAATTTCAAACGCAATATTAAAAAAAACAAATCATATTTAAACAGTATAAAAGAATCTTTCACATAATTCTTACATTTCCTATTTCCTACATATTTTCACTGCATTTATTATATTCATTAATTTGACGTTTGAATTTCTTCACCCAAATAAAATAGTACCAGTTTTTTCAGTTATTAAGTTCTATGTATGTACATATCACACATGCCACATGCTTTGTGCCTTTTTTATTGTCCATCGAATCTTTGGAAATTGGAATTGGAACTTTCTACTTTCCTTCTTTAGGAAACTTTGTTAAACTTATTTGTAATTAAATTGATTATAAAAATCTGTTCAGTAAATCTGTTGCTTAGCTTTAAATTGAGATTATAAGAACAAAAACTTATTGTATTTTGCTATAAATCATTAGTGAAGTAAGATCCGACCCAAAAAAAGAAGAAAAGAAAAAGAAAATTACATGGAGATCAATTAAGAGATCAGATATATACTTTTATGCCAAATTCTTTATGTGACACCGTGTGCCACTACGAATTTCGATAGTTTTAATAATTTTTTTTGTAAAATAAAAATTTATTATTACATAATATATCATGATTAATATTTAGGTTTAAAAAATACTTATTTTGGTTTATTATTCCAAAATCATGGTATATTAATCATGATATATTTATGTAATAACAAATTTTTATTTTACAAAAAAATTTACTAAAACTATCGAAATTCGTAGCGACACACAAAGTTTTGGGGACAGAGGATCTCATCCGCATGCACACTGGTGCTATTTATTAATCTATCTATTAATTTTTCTCATAACTCCTCAATATTACTATTTACGTGATTACGTTAATGACTTTAGGTAGCATTTGCTTTGAGTGATAAACTAAATAAATAAAACATAAAATTTGAGTATTTGAAGGATAATTAAATTATACAACTAGGTTAAAGTTAAGCAATCCATTCTATCATGCTAAGTAAACACTACCTTAATGTATTACTCTCTCCGTCCTAACTAAGATGTGACATTTCTTTTGGGCACAGGATTTTAGGAAAATTAAAAAATAATATAAAGTGATGATAGAAATATATATTATTTAATTTTATATGTGTAATAAAGGTATCCTTAAAAGGAAACGCCTCATCTTAGTTGGGACGACCCAAAAAGGAATACACCTAATCTTAGTTGGGACGGAGGGAGTATTATTCAGTTTTCACCTCAAACAAAACTAGGGGTGACAATTGGGTGTGGCGGGCACGGATAGTGTCAAACCATTTCCGTGCCCGCGAAAATGTTGCCTACCCGCGACCCGCGATGGATGGAGAATTTCCACCACACCCGCAACCCACGGATACCCGCGGATTGGCGGATACTCGCGAACCCGCGGAGGGCGTTGGGCTGGCCAGCGTCGTGGAGGCTGTGCAACGAGGGGGCGGCGTCGCGGTGGCGGGGGCTGGACGAGCGGGCGGCGGTGCGGTGAGGGCTGGGCGAGCGGGAGGCGTCGCGGCGGGGGCGGTGATGGTGGCGGCGTGACCGCGTGAGGGAGAGGGAGAGAGGGACTGGCTGACTGCGTGAGAATTTTGAGAGGGAAATTGGAAAGGGAAAACTAGGGTTTCTCTCTATTTTTTATTTTTCAATTTTTTAATATAAAAATTATAATATAAATTATTAATGTTAATATTATTTATAAAAATATATTATTAAATGGGTAGGATTTCGCGGATTCGTGGGCAAGATTTCGCGGGTAATTCGCTGGTGAGGTTTTGCGGGTTTATGGGTTTCGCGGGTACGAATAGTGCCAAACCATTTCCGTACCCGCGAACTAAACAGGTGCTAGTTTTAAATCACGAACATACCCGCAGGCACGAAATACCTACCAAACTCGCGAATAATCGGGCGGATACCCGCGGATTCTCGGGTATCCGCGGGTTGATTGCCATCCCTAAACAAAACTAGTAGGTACAAGTTATTTAATAATCAATTTTTTCCTAACATAACATAAAATTGTGAACTATTTAATGAATTCCTATGTCCCATTAATAATTTCTTTAGTTTTAATAATATTTTATAAAATAAAAAGGTTATTAACATTTTTAATAGAAATTTAAATTTAAAAAAATTATATACCATATTTTTAAAATAATCAAATAAAAATAATAATCTTTTTAATTAAAACCAAAGTTATGGTATATGATTTCTTAAATTTCCAATTTTTTAGTTATAAATATTTATTATTAGTATAATTTTGTACTTTTATAACAAATACGGAGTATTATTATAACAAAGAAATTATTAATGGAACATCATTAACAAAATAAAAAACGAGAAACACTTAATTGATCCAAAATTTGTTTTACATGTGGGGAAAATTAAACATTTGAATATTTAATTTTAATTTTAATGTTTGTAAACCGATTATTATCCGAAACGCATCATCTGAGGCTTCTCGTTGTTTCGGAGGCGTTCGTGGACGCCTTGAGCTGCGGCGATATTTATTATTGGGTAATGGGCCTTCTTGTTATTTAGGCCCATAAGTTTTCCTAACTTATATAGCCACAATTCTCCTATCAGCACCACAAAACCCTAACACCTCCAACAATGGTAAGATGCCCTTTTCTCCGCCCCCCGCGGCAATATGTAGTGTCTGTCCTGACTGTGTGCGTGTGTTCTCGTAGGCAGATGTCAATCCAGATGTGGCGGCGGCGCAGCCCAAGAAGAGGACATTCAAGAAGTTTAGCTTCAAAGGCGTCGATCTCGATGCTCTCCTTGATATGCCCCTTGATGAGCTCGTCAAGCTCTTGAACGCTCGCGCTAGAAGAAGGTATAATCGTTATTTCTTCTGAACGTAGATATTGTCTGGTATCTCTTGAAATTTAAAAGTAGAATTGAAAGATTCAATTATTTATGGAAAATTGTTTTTTGTTGCTATTGTTTGATTCCCCGGTCATGTATTTTTCTTATTGTATATTATTAAAACTAGTAAACTGCATCTTCTACTCATAACCAGAGAATTATCCAGACTTACCAGCAAGTGCTCAGCATCAAATGTCGTTTGGTTTCTTGTATACTTTTTTTATAACATATGGCTAGACAAACACCAACGTAATTATTCATATACACTCATGAGCGGTAATCAATCAATCCTTGTTAAACAAGAATAACCAGAAATTGCAGGATCATACCTTGGGAATACAAAAATATGTTTGCGGCCACCAGATAACCTGAAATATGACACTTGACCATTATCCCTCATGAAGCGCCCATGTTCTGATAAAGAATTATATTTTGTACCTTGACATAAGTTTGGTTGATATCTTTATCATTCAGACCACTCATCATTCTTACACATTTAACATAAGATGGAACAAATACAGATCTGCCTCCTTCGTTCTAGTCCAATCTGTAGATTGTAGTAGCAACGTATGTATTTTAAGATGAAGTACTGGGATAGAGGATCTCAATCAAAATCGAAATTTTTTATATTGATTTACCTGTGGGTACATCTTAATAGTCATTTGTATTTTCTTAGCTGTTTGAATATGAATATTCACCAGGGAGTTAATTCCTTTATTTTGGATGGACATTGTAAACTGGCTAACTTTTTATTTTGGATACCTGATTTCCTGTATTTATGTTTGCGCCTGCATTCAACTTCCAACTCTGATATCCCGTTTGACTGTATCAGTGTATGGGTTATTTTAAAGGCATTTATGCACTGAACTATGATCGTGAACTTTCTTCTGGTTAATGGTTAGGTTCCAGAGAGGTTTGAACAGGAAGCCAATGGCTTTGGTCAAGAAGTTGCGCAAGGCGGTTAGTAATTTACTTTTGTGATTTGTTTCTGTTACTGCTTTCTAATTGTAGCTTTCTTGCCAATTCTGAACTGCATTTAGTTCACTCCTACATGTCTCTACATAAATGAGGTTTCATGTTACAAATTAATGGATTATGCAGAAACTTGAAGCCCCAGCTGGTGAAAAGCCCGCTCTTGTCAGAACCCACCTCCGGAACATGATCATCGTCCCTGAGATGATCGGAAGTGTCCTCGGTGTGTACAATGGGAAGACCTTCAACCCAGTTGAAATCAAGCCCGAGATGATTGGCCACTATCTTGCTGAGTTCTCCATTTCATACAAGCCCGTCAAGCACGGTAGGCCCGGGATTGGTGCCACACACTCGTCGAGGTTCATTCCTCTCAAGTGAGGAGTCATTCTATCAGTGGAAGGAAGGATGTTTACTTTTAATTCCTAGTTTTTTATCTTTCTTTGTTTTTCTTGGAATTCTGTGATACTTGAGTTTTGGTTGAGATGTTAAAACTATTTATGCATTGTCTGTCACAAATTTATCCATATGGCATTGCCGGTGAGGTTGATCTTGATTGTGCAAAAGTAATTTTAAGACTGATTGATGCATAATTTCATTTCAGTTTTGTTGATGTTATCTGCTGGATTTCTCTTGGTACTTTTTAAAGTCGTAACAAATGTGCTTTTTAGTTGCTCTATTATCTAATTTTCTTTGTACTCTTGTGTTGGTATATTTGGTATCGAGCATAATCGCCATCTAAACATATAGTATTGAATTTTTGTGAAAGTAAAAATTCATACAGCTCATAGTATTGACTGAATCTTAATTTTTACCAAATGAAATTAAAAATTGCAAATTTCAGCAGAGACAACACATTTTAGGTCAAGTTAGGCCAATTAATATGTATCTTTTACGTATAACTATCGATAACAAACATCCATTGCTCAAAACCTATGAAAATTTGCAAATATCGGCAAACGTCAATCAATATATTTTCACAAATGTTTCTACTAGAGGGTATTAATGTGCAAACTTATTTTGCAAGACTAGCATAGAATAGAAGGTCCATGTGTTGAATGAACATGGAATAGAATTGTTTTTTTTTCGGGACAATGTTAACTGTTAGTAGTTAACACCGAACACTTCTGGATATCATCTCCAAGCTTCTAATTTTTAACCACCCTAATCCTCTAGCTAACATTAATTTTTCCATTTAAATGAAGTCGTCCTAAAGAATTGTGTAACTAAAATAGAGGAATCGACAATTTCTCAAAATGAATGAAATCCAATCATTTTTTTAACAAAATCACTAATTTCCCCCAAAACAGAAGAGAGGAAACGACTTGAATCTCCAGTTTTGAGTTTATATGTTTACACTGTTTCGTTACAACCTGCCAAAAACACACAGGTAAGGTAAGATCCCTCTCGCCATCTTAATCTCCCGTTTCTTCCTCCTTTCTTCTATTCTCTTCTAAATTTCTCTTACTCGTACCATTTTTCCTTATGCTATTTGTGAAAGATAAATCCTTCACCTCATAACAACGACAGAGCGCGCACAAACATGTGTGTGTGTGTGCGTGCATGCGTTCGAGCTGGTTTTTTCTTCAATTTTATACAATTTACTAGGGCTTGTATATTTTCTATAAAGATTTTTTATATTGGATTTAACTGCTAGTGTACTCCTTAGAATTGGTTCGCACACTTTTAGACGAACCCGAATTCAAATTTTTGTGATTGGAATACCTAAGCGAGCGCGCGAGTTTTGATAATTTGCTGTTGACGTGCAATGTATTATTCTTGTGGTGTAAATCCTGGATTGCTAGTTTTTTTTATAGCTGTTTTATTGCTTGTCTTTCCTTGCTCTTTGTCTCATCATCTCACATGAGATGAATATGCTGAGTTTGAGATTTGGTCCTTCGTTGACAGGGCTCAGATTACAGCGAAAGTTGGTATATTGCTTGGAAACATATTTCGAATTTATTATTTTACTCTTTCACCAATATCTATATGTTTGAGCTTTGCTTTTGATTTTCTGCAGTTTTCATTTTGCTTAACATTTGGTGGGATTTTAAGCCTTAGAAATATGCAAAAAGATCCTGGTTTTGGGGCCCCATCAACACCTACTGCACGGCTACGCCGGCGCAAAGGTTCCAATGAGGTCAGTTATCCTGTGTAAGTTAATTTTTTATGGAAAATACTTACAATTTACCCTTCTACCATCACACTACTGGGAATTGAGTTGAGTTTTATGCACAATATTTTCAACTTCAACTAATTCTTCAACCATCACATTACATGGATTGGAGTTAGTCCCAAGTTTGTAATGTAAGCTTGTTTATAATTACTTTTCCAAATGATTGTGGATGTTTCTTTCCTGTTGCTATGTCAAATCTAGGGTTTTTTTTAACTTGAAGCATTTTATCATTAGACTGCATATTGGAAGTTATGGTTTTGAATATCTCCTTTGCTTTTGCCTGCAACTCTAGGGCCCTCCGGAAGTTGATAAATCTAATGGCGACAATTTGCTTGTCAACGATCGTAACAAGTACAAGTCGTTTTTGATCCGTGCATACTCAACTGTTTGGATGATTGGAGGGTTCACCTTCGTGATATACATGGGACACCTATATATCTGGGCAATGGTAGTTGTTATTCAGATTTTCATGGCCAAGGAGCTGTTTAATTTACTTAGGAGAGCATCCCAAGACAGGCGCCTCCCTGGATTCAGGCTCTTAAATTGGTGTGAGACTTTGTTTCTTGATGATTCTTATCGTGGTTTCCTTTAGTTCTTGATGGATTTTTTAGGAGATGTGATTTCGTGCTTGACTTAAAAGGCTGTGATGGTGTAGTGGTGTTTTCCCTGTTCTTATAATTTACTTCAATGTTTCAGGCACTTTTTCTTCACAGCTATGTTATTTGTGTATGGTCGCATTCTCAGTCAGAGGCTCGTGAACACTGTGGCATCGGACAAAGTCTTGTATAAACTCGTGAGCAGATTTATCAAGTATCACATGGTTACCTGTTATTTCTTGTATATTGCAGGTTTGCACAAAGGCTTGGTTCGACCCCGTCTCTTTTGTTCTATATTTTCTGAAGAATCTGATGAATTATAAATCCAGTTCATTTATTTACTAGATTTTGGACCTGTTTTATAATTTGACTAATATCTATGCTTTATCTTAGGGTTCAGAATGTACATTTATATTGTCATCGACTGGTAAAATCTTCTAGCTTTTACATTTTTCAATTAAATATTTTCTTTTGTTGGTGGATTAAGGCTTCATGTGGTTCATCCTTACACTGAAGAAGAAGATGTACAAGTATCAATTTGGCCAATTTGCATGGACACATATGATTCTGATTGTGGTGTTCACTCAGTCATCATTTACCGTGGCAAATATCTTTGAAGGAATTTTCTGGTAATAAAACTTCATTTCTCCTGTTTAGCATTTTAAATCACATCATATTTTATGTCAAATTACCAATATGCTGATCTTATTCAATGAAACAATACACCTCATCTTATATTTATCCTCTTTGCTAGCTTTCTTATTGAAGTTTCTTTCTGGATTCGTTTTTGCATCCTTAATTTTTCTCGTCTTGGCAACTTAATTACTCTTCCTTGCTTTAATACTTGGTCCCAACCAGAAGAAGTGATGCACAGGCATGGTTGAAATCTGATGCTTACATCATTTGAAATTTAACTTGGATAAAGAACTTCAAATGCAGATTGACAATTGTGCAGGTTCCTTCTTCCAGCATCGCTCATCATTGTCAATGATATTGCTGCTTATATTTTCGGGTTTTTCTTTGGGAAAACTCCTTTAATTAAGCTATCACCAAAGAAAACATGGGAGGGTTTCATCGGAGCATCTGTTGCTACCGTCATTTCAGCCTTCTTTGTAAGCATTTATCCATCTATTAGGAAATAGAGTGAGATATTGAAAAAAAATATTAAAGTAGATTTATGTTTGAGTTCAAGGAACCGTTATCATCCTTATAATTTCACAAGATGATGACAAATTTGTTTCACTTGCTTTCCAGCTTGCTAATATATTGGGTCGTTTTCAATGGTTGACATGCCCAAGAAAGGTAGTTGTTAGCTTGCATTCATTCTATGTTTAAATTCATATTCTCTGTTATATTTTTCTTCTTTGGGACAACATGTGTTGTCTCGTGCAATGACCGGAGTGGCGTTCACTTTAGCTGATGAAATATAGCCTTATTAACTTTCAAACAAACACTCTAAACGGCCTCCTAAGCATATTTGACATCAGATTGATTTCCCTGTAAAAGTGTCTGAACGCATTTTCATTCTTCAATGCGGTTATAAATGAAGCCAAACATGTCTTGCAAATTCTTGTGATTTTTAATATATGCAGGATTTATCATCGGGATGGCTTCACTGCGATCCGGGCCCACTGTTCAAACCTGAAGGTTTTGCTCTGCCAGAGTGGTTTCCTGAATGGGTAAGTAAGTCTATCTCTATTTGTGCCTTTGCTACTCTGTTTCAGATAATACTAATTTCTGTAAAAGATGATCTTAATCTTTAGTTTTTATAAGTGGTGTCAAAAGACTAGGTTTAATATGCTTAGAATTAGTGATTAATAGTGATTATTGAATGTCATTTTAGTTGACTGCACAATGTATATACATAAGTGACCATTAAATTTGTTCATCAACTTTACCGCATCATAACTTCTGACAAAACGGTCTAATATTTTCATATTATTATCTGATTCGTGGATGTACAAGGGTATAAGAGTATATTCTTCTTAAATGATTATATCAATGATTTATTAAACTCCATAGTTTTGGTGGAACGTATAACTTTTTATAGTTTATTAAAACAAAAGGAGGTCTCTCAGGAGGTACTTCTTTGGTTCTTCCTCAGCAAATACAGTAGAATATCTAAATAGCCTTCCTGCAGTCGAGTAACCAAAATGAAATTTGTAACCATGTTGTGGTCAATACTCTATCATACTGTTGTATACCTCTGATATTTTTAGACAATTTTGTTTTGTAACATATTCTCCAAAATTTTCACAGTTCCCACAGAGAGAGATTTCGGTTTTGCCTGTACAATGGCATGCTCTGTGCCTTGGTCTCTTTGCGTCGATTATAGCACCCTTCGGAGGCTTCTTCGCAAGCGGCTTTAAAAGGGCTTTCAATATCAAGGTTTAATATGTCAATTTGTCAACATATGCATAATGTTCGTGTCATCAAGATTAACAAGAAACTCCAAAGCTCTTTGATAGCTTACGGTTTCTGTTTTCCCTTTTTAGGATTTCGGTGATAGCATTCCTGGTCATGGTGGGATCACTGATCGAATGGACTGCCAGGTGAATTCATCACGACATGCATGCAGGGGGTGCTGGGGGGAGCTTTAGCACCCCAACAAAATCTCTTTTTAACATTTTTTTTAACCTTATATTTATTATTTGGGCTAAAAAAGATCGATCTTAGCTTCTCTCAAACTATTTTCGTGCTTCCGCCCTTGAATGCACGTCATCTTTAGATCAACAACTCCTCTAACACTGTTACATTTCAGAATGATTTCTCGAGGAGATGTTGATTAGTAATATGACTTATCCTGAAATTGTTTGTTTTGGTTTAAATATTTGGTACATGCAGATGGTGATGGCTGTTTTCGCGTATATCTATCACCAGTCATTTGTTGTGCCACAGAACTTATCACTCGAGATGATCATTGATCAGGTAAGAGTCGATAGACTCATATTATAGTGATTTAAGATTTTGGCACGAGTAAGAGGTGAATGATCTGTGGCTTTGGGTGTAGATACTGATGAACCTCACTTACGAAGAGCAACGAGCTTTGTACACGAAACTCGGGCAGATGATTACGGAGAGAGCGATTGGAGAATCCTAAACATGGGAAGAATTCTGAATCTTAATAAAACTTACTGTAGTAGTTTACTTATGTAAATGCTTTTGCTATTCCCTTTTTCTTTAGGCTCCCGACTCTTTCTTGTGTAGATATATCTTCAGAAATGTATTCCCAAAATCTATATCTTCTTTCTTTGCGCCAATTAGAAAATTCAGAAAATAATTGAGTTCGTTTTAAGTTAGTATTGGCACGATACTTTTTTATTTACGTTTTATATTATCACTTTATATCTATTTTCGTCTCCAATTTTTAGATTACTGATGCTCTATTTAATCTTTCCCAAAATTTGGATAGATGGGATACTGTTGTTACATTATATTCTAATACGTACTTTAAAATTGTTGGCATGATGAATAATCACATTACACATTTTTAGGGACAAATGAAGAGATCTTGCGATGGTTTGTTCTTGAATCGAGATCTTGCGATGTTGAACAGCGGCAAAGTGTTTGTTTTATTGTACTGTCGGGAAACAAAAGAAAACAACTAATATGTATTGTAGTCAATAATAATCTAATATTTCCCAAACAAATTCCCAACATAAATAGATTGTGTTATGACGTAACTCGTAACACAAATCAATAGACCGCTAGGGTACAATTGCAGACTTTGCAGTTGATGAGATTTCATTTTAACTTCTATCCCATCAAGATATGCTCCAAGTTCAGATTAATACTCCCATCATGTTCATCCGCTTCAAGATCCAACGAGCCCTTTGTAGCGCGCATAAGACATTATAAGCACAAAAAGAACCGCGCAAAAAATCCCCGTGCAGATGACCACCTGGAGACATTAAGCAGATAGTCTGAGTGTAGCTAACAAGAATCACATCGAGCTAATTATAAGCAATTCAACTCTCACTACTCACCCATTTAAACATGTATCCGTGATCGTCGTTCCACGTGTATGGAATGTTCATACCGAAAATTCCAGCTACCAAAGAGTAAATAGACAAACACACGGTTCCAGCGCTCAGAAACAGCTCCAACTGGCAGTAGATGGTAAAAATATGAGCATTTGGCCTGGCGATGAAGGATGAATGATTCGATTAAATCTGCTAATACGGACCTGAATAAGCTGGTTTCTATGATTATCAAGCTGCGATGAGGACGAGGTGTAGAATCAAGTTATAGATTGTTAGACATTTGTGGAGAAATGGCATATCGAACACAACATTGGTCGTTACTTTACCTGGATATTGATATAATCTTCAGTATTATCAATGTATTCACGGAGCTGAATAACAGGTCAGAGAAAATAATCAATATAATATTTGGAACATGAAACTAATTAGAGAAAACCATTACTATAATACAAATTCTTAAACACATTTATCTTCCCACTAATTTGAAGCACATTTAAAATACCGTGGTCAATTTGTTCAATGTGCCATCAATTTGCATGAAGTAGGCCTGACAAAAAAAAAAAAATTAACAATTAATCTACCATATCGTTTTTTATTTTGAGACCCGAGAGGGTATATGATTCAACAAAATTACCTCAAGAAGCATTTCGAGTTCCTCAACGTCATTTTCATCCCCACGCATGGTTGCTATACTTGCCCTACTGGCCTTGGATATCTTGGAGCCTATGGTAGGGGATGCGAGGAACCAACTTGCCGCACCTGAGCCACTAACGGGTGATGCACCCGCCAACTTCCGGGACAAGTAGAGGTCAGCCATATCATCGTCATCATCCAAAAGCTGTTCCAGTTCGTCTCGCACCTTCACAATGATAAAGGGTAATTCTATGATTATTAAATAAGATTTCAGTATGCAAAGAAGGGTTTAGCACAAAAGAAAGCAGCTACAAAACTTTTAAAAGCTACAGAAAATCATTACAAATGCAAAAAGAGATATACTAAAGAACAAGAGGAGTATATGTCATTGATAAAAAAAGTGCAAGAAACCGAAGATTACAAGGCAAAATGAAGTTCCTTCATGCTAAACAAAAAAAGTAGAGAGGTTCTACCTTTTGCACGCGAGCAGTCAACCTTGTCATTTGACTCTTTAACTTCCGTACACGGTCTAAATTGCGGCTACTAATCTGTAAAGAAATTGCATACAGAAAATGCAGAATGAAACTAGGTCATCAAAGTAATTTGCAAAGAAAAGGAGACGACATCGTCCATAAAAAATATGTGTATCAATAAACTAAAACTAAGAGAGATAAAGTGAAAACAATTCAATAAACAGATTCTGATCAATCACACTTCCAACATAAAAAGAGTACATCTACAATTAGATTTCACCTTGTTTCAATTACATATATATTTCCGAAACACTAATACCTTTGACGTAAGCATATCCAAAGCTGGGTAAACTGCACTTTCCAATTCAATTGTGCGAGCAGAAAGGAAACTGCAAATAGCTTCCAGTGCCACTTCCAGAGCCCGAAACTCGAATGGGGAATCTGCAGTTTTTAGTCAACCTATCAGGATCTGCATAAGGTTGCATAGTATAGAAAAAGGCAAATAAAGAATGCACAGAGAGAATGAAAGAACAAAAAGCAGATCCACTGCTGCATCATGCAACGAAAACTACACTTCCCACTTAAGCAAAACAACAAATTTAGCATATACCATCTTCTTCACCGGTCTCATCTTGCTGTGCAGGCAACTCCTTGCCATCATCGTTTTCGCGATTATCATTTAGTGGTTTCAATCTCCTTCGGAGGTCCTCCACTATAGGAACTACATTATCATCCAATGGATCACGAAGCAATACCTACAAATAATGAAATTGTCAGATGTATCCGAAAACGTCATAGTTTCAAAAGTGGCATTTTACTATTTTAGTTGATTATTTGATGATACTTAAGCAAAACAACTTGGTTTTGATGAATCATCCCAAAGATATAAGACTAAGTTCAAACTAATTCAACTGTAATTCAACTATATAAGGTACATGCAAATTGCAAACTAATTCAACTATATAAGGTACATGCAAATTGCAAACTAATTCAACTAGTATCAGATAAAAACCTTATAAAATTCCAGAACTCTGCTCCTACTTCTTATCCCCTCTACTGGTTATAGTTAATAGATTTGGTTCAGACTACTAAGCAATAATTTCATACTAAATCAGCTCAAAGTAATGAAACAGAAAAAAAGGATTTAAACCAAGAGTAATACATAAAAAGAAGACATAGAAACTCACCTCTTCAGATGTGATGATAGCCTTGATATGCTGTACCAATAGAAACAAAAGATATAAGATCACTAAAAAAACACATCCGAAAGAAACTTATAGAAATTCAACAATATTTCGCATAAATAAAGAATATATAATGAACCATAGGAATGATTAAATCACATTTTAACAATGATGTTCATAGATGATAGCGCCTGCTTTGATATGATGATATAAATAGGAAAGAAAATGAAACCTTTAACCTCAAATCCAAGAAACTCAACGGCTCAGGGCACATATCACAACAATCTGTTCCATAAATAGATATATAAAATAAAAAGACAACCAAATAAACCAACTTGAAAACTAAAATCCAGAACCCAACAGAGATTCAAATACTAAGAAAACGATATTTTATTTTCTATATATAGATATACATATTTATAAAAATATATATCTCAATACACCAGAAGATTTCGATTCAGAACTCCTCCACGATCTTAAAAGAAATTCAAACGTTCACTGTTCCAAACGACTAATTGTCAGAGTTGAGAAAATATTGACAGGTTAGAGGGAATTCAGTTCATCATTGGGAACTAGTACAAAACAAGAATATAAGTAAAAGCTCCAAGTAATAATTACACAAAAAAAACCCCAAAATTCGGAAAAAAAAAACAATTGCTTTTTAACATAAACCCTAAGCAAAAGCGGAGAAGTTTACTTCCAAATTGAGAACAATGGCTCTCTCACGGCCGAGGATGGTGGATGGGTACGACAAGAGAGGGTCGAGAATGCGAAGATCACGAGCGTGTATCTGCACGCGATGCATGATCGCGTATTTGTCAACATCCAGAACGATTTCCTGACCTGAGGAATCCAAGAGGATCCAGCTGCGCGACCCGCCGCCCTTCTTCTTCAACCCGCCGACGGCATTCAGAGGATCCGCCGGCACAACGTACCCTCCTTCTCGACCCGTCATCGCAAATTCACATCACAATACCAAGAGGAAATTTGGTTGGAAAGTCACGCAATTGTGTAATTTAATTGGGGGTGCATGAATTTCAGCGTCTGGATTATGTACTACTGTGTAGTATTGCTCTGTGTTTTTTTTCCAGAACAGGGTGTGTATTTGGAGAAGGAGAAAGGGATTGGAGATTTCCCCTACTTTTATCAAAAATACAAATACAAACAATAATAAAATATATTTATTATTTGTATATATTAATCCTTTCACTAATCATCTATTATTATAATCAGGTCAATCAATCGCTTAATCATGTTACTACTCCCTCCATTTATAAATTGTAGTATTGTAATTGGCTCGAGCCCAAAATAACCAAAACTAGGGCCCTAATGAGACAATGAGTAGGGATGTCAATCGAGCCAATCCATCGGGTTTCGGGTCAACTCTATCGGATTGTCGGGCTATTCGATGCGGGCTATTCGGACTAAATTCTTTTCGGGCTAAAATTTATCGACCCTAACCCTAACCCTAACCCGTTCGGGCTAGCCCATTGGGCAGGACACTTTACCAAAAATTATTTAACATATATTTCTTTTATCATATTTGACTTGGATCATGTTACATTTAGAGTTGT
>JAYJMF010000025.1:1840174-1857065 GCA_036873715.1 Salvia sclarea | reverse complement strand
GTCTTCAGTCTTGGTCTTCAGTCTTCAGCCTTCAAAAACTAATCTAAAGACCAAAACATGTAGGTCTTAATAAAAATTCTAAGGCATATCAAGGAGGTTTTGGGATCATTAAAACATCATAACACATTACATATATTTTCCCAACATTGCTAAATAAGGGTGTACTTGGGGCCACACTTAAGGCATGATACTTATAAATTGTTATTATAAATTTCAAAAGAGTTTAATTTAACCATATTCATCTCATTAATGTTGGATTTTTCATACACTCAAATATAGGTTAGATCATCTGCCAACACTATGTGCTATGATATCATTATACCATTTTGGTACTTATAATTGTTTGTTGTAATTTTGAGAGTAAAGTAATAAAGTGAATAATTTTATAACCAAATAATTTGTGTACAAGTGCTATTAGTACCTTGTGAGTTGGATTAGTAGCAACTTCTAGTAACCGAAAAAAGACGTCATATTGTTTTTTATCTCAAAAAATTCATGTTTTATGCTAGACAAGAAAGATTGTTCACTATGATAATTATCCTGACTCGTATGCTCTAGATAGGGACAGTAAGGGGTAGAAGAGAAGTTATGCATATTTCATCATCAGCTATGGAAAATTTTGGAATTCATAATTCAACAAACATGGGAAAAAAAAGTCCTACTATTACGTAAAGAAAAGGTGCAACAAGTCAAAAAGAAAGAATAAAACTCCTCACAATCAACTAGCAGGGTGTACAAAGCTAAAAAACGTTTCTTCACTATTAACCATAACCATAATTGTCCTTTTCTATTTTTAATGGCCCATGCCACGTTCTCTACTTGTGTACGAAATTGACAATTATAGCATATGCGAATCGTAATTTACGTCTCATCGGCCTCTTTTAGATTGAAGTACTGTTGTGTATTCAGGCTAACGTCTTTCTCTTTTAACCAACATGATAATTTGATATTCCAAATTGATATATTAGTGTCAAAAAATTTCAGGTTCCTCTCTCCATTTTTTGTAAGTTGTCACCCTTATTGAGGTAACAAAATTTTAGGTGTCATGAAAAATAGTTTACAGTGGTCATATTAATTTAGAGTTGTGTAAATAATAAAGGTGTACCAAACATGAAACATGTCAACTCTCATGCAACACTTTAAAATGAAATATGAATCAACTCTCATAGGATGGAGGGAAGTATTATTTTTTAGAAGTGGTCTCCTATACCCCGCGGGCATATATACATCATTGTATCAAAGGTCAAATTTCTTTTTTATTTCGCCCCATCACTTTAGAATATTAAGTGATGTATATATACTCTAGGGGCACATGAGTTTTTGTGTATTTTATATTGTTCCTTTTGAGCTAATATCTATTTCAAAATTTAATTGGAAGTGTATCATTTGCCTCTCTTGAGTTTCTTTAGAAAGAACACAAGCACTCTGATGTTTCGGGAGTATATATGTGATATGTCTCATGTCCAAATCACCTTCACTCAAATTTATAATTTGATAGCCTTTTCAAATTGTCCTGACCTCACCCATGGATTTTGACATAGAGTTTATATGCATACGGGGCACAAGAGTATCTCTTTTATGAATAGTTTGTACGTATACTATTTTCAAGTTGATTTGTAGTGCAAAATCATTGACTGCGTATTTATGTTCTTAGTGCTCGTTCTATACTAATATTAATTAGGGCGTATAGTATAATTACAACACCATAATATGGTGTTTGATGCAGAATATATTTTTCTTTATAAATCAAAAGTCTGAAAATATTGTACGAATTTGTGTGAATATGTGGTATACTAAATACAAATTGTAATTACAATAGTTTTAGTTATTTAATTTTTAACGTATTTTACCAAGCAATGAATTATTATATTATTAATATTTTAATACAAACTATCAAATATATATTAATTTATTAAAGTAAAAGGTGTCATTCTCTAATTTATTATTTGAATGGTATAAAATTGTTACATGATCATAAACTTCGCGGATTATGAATTTTTAAATCGGAAAAATAAAGTTTGGAATTAAAAGTGAAAAAATTAAAAAGTAGTTCACACTTGCACATCACTTCTATATAGTTATCAATTAAGTGGACAGAATGATATTTCAACACACTCGAAGAGAATACAACCACGTCATATTCACAAAATAGAAAACTATTTTCACCACATAAATTCTGCAACCCGTAATAAGAAAGAAAACAAAATCAAATAGTAATAGTAATAGTAATAGGAGTATTATATAATAAAATAAATAATACTACTTTACAGCAAGGATTATAAAGCGCCCGAAAGCAGTATATATATTGACAGCTGAAGAAGATATATCACAAATCAGCTACTACAAAATCTTGTTATATTACGTCAAAACCTTTGGAATTCCTACGTTTCAACGAAACAAACGTTTTGAGGTACGCGAATTTTGGCTTATTTCTTTGGAAAATAAATAGATTCTCATGCTCTGTAACACTCTATTTTCGTGAAATTGCTATAGGAAATTCACGTGTTCACGATGTTTTTCCGGATTTTTGGTGGGTTTTTTTAAGTTTATGAGATATCTCAATTGCGTTGCATTTTTATATGGTTCTTTGTTTCTTGAAATAGTAAAGACTGCATTTTTCTTGGTTTTCGACGATTCCGCCGTATTTGCTTCTCGAATGGAGTGAAGGCATATGATTTTTCGTTTTTTCTTATCTTTTATTTTTCTTATTAGTTTTTAGCATATTGAACTCCTGAGACTTAGTAAGATTATGTTATATGTATGCAGCTCTGTTTTATTCTTCATAAAGGCTAAATTTCTTGTAAACTGTAATTGCTTTATTGTTTACATGATCTGCCACAATTACAATTTGCTCCATTCTTGAGAAATTCTTTTGCAGCTTCATTTCTGTAATCTCTTAAACCACGTGATAGCGTTAGTAGGGTATGTGTGTGTTTAATTACTTGAGTAATGAAACTGATAGCTGCCACATCTTTAGTACTTACCAGTTTTAACTGTGTTATGGTAATCAATCAAGAATATTTTACCAAATACGTGGAGATTGTGTATATTGTATGAATTCAAGGTTATTTGTTTAGAAAAGTGTTACTGTAGCAGTGTTGATGTCCCTTTCTCTAGTTCATCAAAATTTCTGTGTTGTGTTACTTGTGTATTTCTGAAAGTTTTATGTGTTGTTCTCACCTTAGTTTGCCATATCCCTATTTATGGTTTGCCATATTTATCTTCTGCAAACCTCGTTGTTTCCCTCTAACAGCGCCTTCTCGTTGCAGGATGGGGGGCACCGGTGAGACCAACTACGGAGACTACACATACGAGAGCCTAGAGAGGGAGCCCTACTGGCTCTCAGAGAAGCTCAGGATCTCCATCACCGGAGCCGGTGGATTCATCGCCTCCCACATTGCTAGGCGTTTGAAGAGCGAGGGTCACTACATCATTGCCTCCGACTGGAAGAAGAATGAGCACATGACTGAGGACATGTTCTGCAACGAATTCCATCTCGTTGATCTGAGGGTCATGGATAATTGCCTCAAGGTCACCAACGGCGTTGATCACGTCTTCAATCTAGCTGCTGATATGGGAGGGATGGGCTTCATTCAGTCCAACCACTCTGTCATCATGTATAACAACACGATGATCAGCTTCAACATGATTGAGGCTGCAAGAATCAATGGTGTGAAGAGGTGATTTTCTTGTCCAATTCTTGAATTGCATGTATATATATTTGGAGATGAGTTGCATAGTGTATATCAAAATGGCAATCTTAAAATGCATCTCAACGTCGTGCTTAGGTTCTTCTACGCCTCGAGTGCTTGCATCTATCCTGAATTTAAGCAGTTGGATACGAATGTGAGCTTGAAGGAAGCTGATGCTTGGCCTGCTGAGGTTTGTTTTGATTTGCATTGAAGCTTTATTCGTGATTACCTTTGGATCTGCTAACTCACATCGTCTGCATTTTAGCCTCAAGATGCATACGGGCTGGAGAAGCTTGCAACTGAGGAGCTATGCAAGCACTACAACAAGGACTTTGGGATCGAGTGCAGGATAGGAAGGTTTCATAACATATATGGCCCCTTTGGCACTTGGAAAGGTAGCCTTGTAGATGCTACGTGCAACGAGTGCATATGGTCACTTCTCTTCGATTCGTTAACCATGTCAAATTTTGCAGGTGGGAGGGAGAAGGCACCGGCTGCTTTTTGCAGGAAAGCCCTTACAGCTACTGATAAGTTCGAGATGTGGGGAGACGGCCTGCAAACTCGATCCTTCACCTTCATAGACGAATGCATTGAGGGAGTTTTGAGGTATCTTTCTAATGAATAAATCATACACTGCATAGTTATAGATGCCATTAGAGCTTAGTTTCAACTCATTTGATGTGTTTGAATGGTTTGATGAACTTATCATATCATTCAAATTTTTTGTAGGTTGACGAAATCCGACTTCCGTGAACCGGTCAACATTGGGAGCGACGAGATGGTGAGCATGAATGAGATGGCGGAGATCGTCCTGAGCTTCGAGAACAAGGAGCTCCAGGTCCACCACATCCCGGGCCCGGAGGGCGTGCGGGGCCGGAACTCAGACAACACCCTTATAAAGGAGAAGCTTGGTTGGGCTCCTACCATGAAGCTCAAGGTACTAAAGTAGATATGGTCATCCCTTTTATGACATACCTTCATAATTGATTTGAATAATTCCGAATAATTAATCTTTCAAATACTCAATTCCTATATAAAGTTAATATAATCTATCCCTCAAAATACTGACATCTGGGTGTCTTAATTGATGCAGGATGGATTGAGAATCACATACTTTTGGATCAAGGAGCAACTCGAGAAGGAGAAGGCTCACGGAGTCGATTTGTCGACTTATGGGTCATCAAAAGTTGTCGGGACGCAGGCTCCGGTTCAACTTGGATCTCTCCGAGCTGCCGATGGCAAAGAATGCTACTAGAGGCAGAGCTTGTTGACTCTTGTGCTAATCTATTTGCTTCAGAAATCACTCATGTCTATTTTGCTATAACAAGAAAGTGATTTGAACCTACAATAAAACTTCTACAAATTTGGGACCATCGAGTTCTATTAGTTTAGATTGATAAATTAAACTTTAAAGAGTCACTTTTCTCGAAAAGCAAATGTTTTTAGATAAGTTGTGCAGTATGTAATAGTCTATGATAATTAAATAGATTCATAATGTCCCATGTATTTTTCGAAACAGTATTATTATAGTATCCCATAAGCCTTTTTATAATCGATGTGTCCCAATAATAAATCGGGCTGATGATGGCCCAAATATTTTGTTGTCGACCCAAAAAAGAGACGCAAAGTTCTCATGACCCAAAATAAGGTGGAGAAACGCTTCAATAGATAATCATTAATTCCGTAAGCATCATAGGATTTGACACGATATATTCTCTTTTTATTGTATAATTCAATGTTGGGATGCCTTGAATTATTTTCCCGATCCGCACTATCTCCCGCTTCGCACACGGGGTCTCGCTGAGCCCGTCTGATATATTGGGCTTTAGTATTCGTGTTGGGCTGAGCCCGTCTGATGTATTCTCTTAGTACTATATATATATATATGGTCTTAGAAATATGTAATTTGTAATCCGAAAATCCTAGTCTCCATAGTGAAATCTGTTCTCCTCTATGCCCGTGCACATAGCCAATTGGTGAACCACGTAAATCTGTGTCTTCTTTACGTTTCTGTTTTCTATTTATTTGCTCTTTAATCCTATTCCGTCACAACATTCAAGATTTTCAGAATTTGGGGTGACATGAACCCGACTCCGAGCATGTCGAAGCTTGGTTCCACGTGTACAAAAGAAAATTTTCTTCTGTGTTTTAATTTCTATATTTTATATGTATAGACCTACATGTCATATCATATATACTTCAAAAAAGACTTGGAATTCATTAATGAAGTTGTACAAATTAAGCCTTCTATTGGCTTATAGGGTATCGAAAGATTTTTATTTTATTTCTTAGCTAGCTACAAAACTAAGTCACTCCAAAGTCCAAACTAGCTACTAGTTGATTATTAGACTCATTATTTATATACATATACATTATTAGGATAATTAAAAAGTTGTTGAAAACTGTTAACCAAAGTTACCTTTCTTGAACAATATTTATCTCAACCACCCCATCATCAAAGTACAATACTCTTGTTAGTTTTGATTGCTAGCTAGTTGAGCATAAACTACTACTTTTCCAATTTTATTTTATTTCTTAATCTGTACTTGTTTTCCTATGGTTATAAGTTTCCCCAATAAGTACCAATGGATCAGGGCTTGATTCATAAAAGTACCTTCAAATTATTTTTGAAAGAAGCACCTTCTAATTATTCCTTAGTGTACTTTTGCTAATCGCCAACGTTACGCGATTTTGACATATACACTATTGTACCTATTAAAATTAAGGGAAAAGATACATATAGAATTATTTTGGTAACCTAATCAATCACCATACATTTACTTGAGGATTATGACTAGGTATAAATTTCTATTTTCATGACTTCCGATGATTGCTTACCTTTTTAGGTGAGATTAATACTTGTTCCTTGTTTTACAATCTTTTTCTTTGTTCTGTAAATTATGAAACAGCTACAGAATGTGCATATTTTTTTATACTTTGATTATTCAACCAAAAAAGACACTTTTGATTGTGAGTATTCCAAGGCCGTTCGCTTCGCGCTTAATTAAAATTTTAATTTATCCACTAGAATAAACTTTCTCCAATTAAAGTTTAATTTCCGTCAATTCTGATTATGAGCTCCTGATTGCCAATTTTCAGCATCTAATTTGGTAAAGTGTATCACAGAATAGGAGATATCTCCCTTTATTCAAATTGGATAAACGACATTTTAATGCAAGAGTCCGAAAACGCAAAAATAAGAAAATGAAATAAAGTTAAAGTCGAATTGGAAAAAACATGGGGACATAAGAAAATGAAGTAGCATCACCATCTCTGATCCAACGCAGCAACGGAAATAAACAAAATTTGTATGAGTACATACATGTCTATGGTTGGTGTATAGCACCAAAAAAAGATTGCCACAACTTTATTGGATAAGAAGTGGGATTTCATTTTCACTGTCTCTTTTTTCTTCTTCCCATCACAGGATTCGACCTTGTGAGATCTTTGAGTTTCAAAAAATACATGTATACTTCATGAGACTACCTATTTCCTATATTCTCAAACAAAAATTCATTACTACTCACACCCATGTTTTTGTGTATCATTTTCTATCTTTCTTTGTGTAGTTTCTAAAGTACATA
Organism: Salvia sclarea; assembly: GCA_036873715.1. Classification (NCBI taxonomy): domain Eukaryota; kingdom Viridiplantae; phylum Streptophyta; class Magnoliopsida; order Lamiales; family Lamiaceae; genus Salvia; species Salvia sclarea. The sequence continues at coordinate 1,849,789 of JAYJMF010000025.1, read as the reverse complement.
TATGCATTTTTTAAGTGTTGATGATCGTGATATTTTTCTAACCCGTAAATAAAAATGATAAAGTGAGATTTAATCTAATTCTAATTTACCATTTTCCCCTGCCCATTTCTGGATTATGCTGATAATCAGACAAGTTTCTACAAGCTAAAAATTATTTCCAAGATTTTGTGATCGAAGATCATTGGTCGTTGTGGCTTTCTCAGTGTGAATGATTTTACTATCCCTTTCAACGAGCAATAAAGAGTAAATATAATATTTGTCAATATAGAAATTATCATTTGAGCATAGTTTTATTTTTTCACTAGATAAAGAACGAACCCAAACAAAAAAATGACGGTTAATGGTTTTGATGAATTAAAGATGACAATAATAGTAGTAACAAAAAAGGATTTGCCAAGTTTGTGACACGGGCTATCACGAATTTACACTTCACAAGAAATCTCAATTCCCAAACCATATCCATAGAGGAGAGAGAGAGAGAGTAGGTGGAGAGTAGCTTTCAGAGAGGTGGTATTATCGTCAAAACTTTGGGCAATTGCTTTTATTATTTTGCTGTGGGCAAGGAATAAGGGACCCATTTCACTAAATTTAAAGAAGAAAATTTAGGAAACATGACCCCACAACTTCTTGTTTTGGTCCCACCCACTTTATGCATAAGATAATAATCCCCAACCCCACCACAATGATTGATTGTGATATCAATCCATTTATTATAGTAGTAGAAAAACAATAAACTTGTATTCAACTAGTACCGTATATTTATCTTCATTAAATATTTGAAATCAAATTCATATATATCATCGTATTCATAATTATATTATTGCCTTGTAAGACGGTTTCACAGATGATTCCATCCAAAAGAAAGTACTACTACTCCTAGGACATTCCTTTCCTTAATTTAATTTAATTTTAGATTTGGAGTTTTTAATATAGGAGTGGAATTTATTTAGAATATACGAATAAAAGCAACATTGCAGATAGTAAGAATTATGCACATCCATGTGCAAATACAATAGATTTATTCGTCTACTTCAAATTTAATGGAATTACTTTTATTAAAAAGTAGTAGTACAATATTTTTATTCAAGAAATATAAAGTAGTGCGATATGTTGGCAATAATGTACATACGGGTGATGCATTATTTCAATATATTCTTTGCTTGAGACATTACTATTTTTGTATTTTGGTGCTCCCAATGCACACGCAACACGTGTAACATCCTTTAAAACCTGCTTCATACTCGTCTTTTTTAAACTGCAGGTTTTCACAGCCCCACCCCTTCTTGTCTGGTCAAAGTGAAAAAGCATCCAAAGATAAAAACAAAAAAGTTAAATGTTAAAACTAACGATTTCATTCACCAACTTTACTGTGTCATGCGAATAATCATTTTATTTTGTTGTAAACCGCAAATGAAAAAATTTAAATATCCAAGTTTTTCTCGTGTCGAATAGACAAGAATTACAAAGAATCTTCAACTCAACATTATACTCAGTCTAAATACTTATTATTATCCAAAACGATTATTTAGTTTAAAAGTACTAATCGGAGAGGACTTTTATGCATAAACGTATTTCTTTTTTAGATTTTGAAGACATTCTGAAATTCGTGGTAGAAGTCAAAATTCAAATAGGGAAGTACGCAACCAATTAAGGTATAATGTTATCTACACACACAAAATAGTGTAACCAATTTCATTTGCGGTGTCCTACCAAAATATTTTTGTGGCACAATACAATATTAAAATGTGCGTTATGATCACAATATCTTAAAGAATATCTGGAAATAAGAAATTTGAGTAAACTGTGTCGAAAAAAATGAAAGTTCAAAGAGCAGAATCTCAAATATTTGAGAATATGGAGTGGGTTCGAAATTTCACATCCCTTTGAAAAATGAAAAAGAAAAGCTAGATGCAAACTACCAAAAAGGAAAAAGGGAATATGGTCACGTTATTTATGTGAGGATTCTCAGCTCAATTCTTTTACACCCAATAACTTTTTTTTATTATTTTTTCATTGAAAATAGGGAAATGTTGGAATTTAAACCTTACAGTACTCGAATTAAACACCTATTTCCTCATGTAAAGCTTTCTCAGTATCGTTTGTAATTGTAGAATATAAATGGACTTCTATTTTGATTTTTGATCATCCAATTTTTTTTTTTTGGCTCATTCTAAAAACTATTGATGGATACGGCATTTAGCTCCACTCTCAGATGGCACGAGTCTCTCTTTCTCCCAACCATATGAGTATGATATCTCACTCCCCCCACCATTGTTATTGTGAATTCTCCACTTTTCCCAAACACAGAAAGAAAGAGAATCATATATCCCTTCTGTTTCCCAACAGGAAACAATTGGATATGCATGCATCTCCAGCTCAATCGTCGTCGTTTGAGCCAACCGATATTTCCAATTCAAAATTCATAAAGGAAATCTATCGGTAAAATGTGTAGTATTTTATTACAAAACCCTTCTGCAGGAAAAAGAAGGGTCACTATAACACAAAAACAAAATCTCAGATTAACCCTCGGAGTTCCCGATTTTATACACACAAGCTGTTTAGGAGAGGGGATCTATATATTTGTTGGTCTATTTTTTTTTCTTTTCTTTTTTTCGTTTTTCTAAAAATACAATAGTTAAAAAAAAAAAAAAAAAAAAAGGTTAGAGAAGAAGCTTCTGGTGAAAAAACAAAATTTTCTTTTTCATTTTTATTTATCTTTTAGTTGTTTTAGAGTTTTTCTTTGAGGAGAGCAGCCAATCCCGTGACGACCACTTTATTCCCCCTCTCCAAACTCTTGGGCCTCAGCTCCGGCAACTGCCACGTCACGGACGGCGCAAATTCGCCGGAAAAAGTCACCGGAGAATTCGCATACTCCGGCGAGAGCGAAGACGACGACGTCTCCTCCCCGAAAATCAAGTCGAGTTCTCCCCTCTCGCTTTCCGAAACTTGGATGACTTCGGGTCCGGGTCGGGCCTCGTCGGGTGCAATGCGAGAGTGAGGGCCGAGCCATTTGGACTTGACGTATTCGGCTTTGCGCCACGGAGCGATGTGCATTCCTTTCTTCTTCAGACTCTGCCTGGCCGCCTCCGACGCGATCGAGATGATCTGCAGTAGCCGGTCGGACTTTCCCACGAAAATCGACGGTAGGCACTGCAGAATCGACTTGTAACCGCTTGTTGATCGCGCAATTTCGAACTCCGATCGGAAATCCACATCGATTATCAGCCTCTCGCCGTAGCCATCTTCCGTTATCACATCGATGTATTCGTGCTCGCCTGAACATATAAAAAACAACAGATTAGAATTTAGCCTCAACTGTACGATTGATTTATTTGAAATCAGAATCCCAGTTTTGAATTCCTCGAGTGAAACAGAGAGTTTACCAGCTGGAACGGAAGAAGTTTTTTCCCATTTGGATTTGCAAACAGAGGCGTTGTATCCTAGAGCAATTAGGCCATCGGTGACGACTTTTCTCAATTCGTCATTTCTTTTACAAGTTTTGTTGTTCCTTTCGACGATTCTCGAAGTGTCTGCCAGTAAATTTCTCTCCGCCACGCTCGCGCAGGGAATCAAACTCTGCAATCACAGAAGTAAAGAGTTACAGCATAGTTCGACAGAGCAAACAAACTAGGACTTCACCAGCAAAGGAGAAATGGAAAATCGAGGTACCTTGAGACTATCGCAGGGATCGGTGAAAGAAGAATTCGCTGCTATCGAGTCCACGAAGAAATCGAACTCGTCGTCGGAGCTGTCGTTGCTCTTGCCGTTGAAGCAGTTGCAGCGGTGGCGGCCGCATTTCACGGCAGAGGCGAATGATTGCTTCTCGTTGTTGTCTTCCATGAAATTCTGAACCATTTTATCCAAACAGACGGAGCTCGGTTCGAATTCCGGCGCCGCACCGCCGTCCTTCTCACCTCCGGCTGCCTGCTTCTCAGCTGATGAATTCCTCAGAACACTGTTGAACGGACGGTCGAAAAGCCGCTTCAGCCGCGATTTCAACACCGGCGGCTTCACGACGTCTTGCCGGATCGCATCAATCGGCTGGATTCTCATTGGAAAAGGCATTTCACTCGATAACAAAACACTTCAAAACTTCACCAACAAATTTAGGCAAAACTAAAAATGCAATCTAAATTCTACTGATTTTCTCATCCAGATCGATTCAACTCCATATCATCCGATCACAATGAAACTCCAATTCAAAACATAAGGATCAAAACAGAATTCCGCAACAGTATTTACTTTAAAAGGTAAAACAAAAGGGAAACAACTTCTGTTAGGGTTTTTCACGGAAAACGTGACGGTGATGGAACGCTACACGAACATTATGCATGTACGGGGAGAAAGAGAAACCGTGCGCCGGAATTTGCATTTTCCGGCGATGCTGAAGTCGCCAGCGAAGAGATGTTACTCGTTGAGTGTTTTTGTGTTTGTGGGTCTCTTTGTTTTTTTCAATTGGATTGAATTTCTCTCTTTTTTTTATGTGTGCTAAGAAATGAGTGGGCGAGGATTTTATATAGTAATGCAGGACTGTATAGGTGGGGCCCAGTTCGCCACGTCGTATTTTTCCACTCGTGAATTATCCAGAGCTCCGGGTCTATGATCCTATGCGACGAGCGTTACATATTTGCTATTTTTATCTGCTTTTCCCGTCTTCAATTATCCACTAATTGAGTACTTGAACTAATCTTCAATTAATTACATAAATGCTAAATTAGATACAATACTAAGATCTTTTTCGACCTCCTTTTTCCCTCTTTTGTTATGGATAATAACGTAAGTGATAACTATACATAGATGATGTAATATATTTTGAATAACTTTTGTGTTAGAGTTAGATGCTTTTGGTTTGCAAAATTTATTTTTTCTAGCGTATCTTAAGACGTGTAGAAATTTGTACTAAGCAAACTCAATGCAACATGTTCGAAATTTGCAATATACTGAGAAATTGTATCTTCTCAATTGCGATTCGCAATTTATCTAATTTTATTTATATCAATTCAAAGAACACACAAAAATTTGAACCTTGCTTTTGAATGAATTTTCACTAATTGTATACTCAATCAAACGAGCATACAAGATAAGTAAGCACCAACTTAGACTACCCCCAACGGTGACACCGGAAGGGGGTCAAGATAATAAGACAAAAAAAGTGTAAAATTAAAATTAATTCTGAAATCACAATAATTCTTGACCTGGGCGGATGAGAGCCCCAAAGGTGAGAAGAGGTCCGGATGGGATCCTCTGTGCCACCGTGTGCCACGACGAATTTTAATACTTTTTAATAATATTTATTATAAAATAAAATTTTATTATGTCATAATACAATATGATTAATATTTATGGAAAAATTAGAATTTTTAAAAATTATATACTATAGTTTTGGAATATTTTGATTAAAAAGTGGATTGTTATTTCAAAAATATGGTATATAATCTTTAAAAAATTTAATTTTTTTATAAATATTAATCATATTATATTATAACATAATAAAAATTTATTTTATAATAAACATTATTAACAAATATTAAAATTCGTAATGACACACGATGGCACACGAAAATTGTGGCACGGAGGATCCGCCCTTGAAAAATAACAAACTTAAATCTGAATATTTACCCGTAACAATGACCCAAAATGTGGGTATTGAGCATTTTGTAATTTTTATTGATTGGCCTATTGTTGGATTGACTGACTGACTTGATACTGAATTTTATTTGATCAACAAGTTCTGCATGGATCTCAAGTAATGGGGAATCTAAACAAAGTCCTCGATTTACTCAGCCTAACATTTAATAATAATAATTAGCATCATTATTATATTGTAAATAAACTAATTTACTCTTATAGCCTTTAATAATAAAATTTTAATAATACATTGCAAATCAAACCTCAAATCTATATATTGTACTAAATATAATTGTCTATTATTAGCTTTTATTAGTTTTTTTCCGCCAAAATGCATTCCACCTATTATTCTCATAAAAAAATTACTATTAAAAAAGTTGGTGAAGGCGGTAAATTTTCTGATGGACGTACTTTTATTTATATCTCATACTCAGTCGTTGTCATCTCTCTCTCTCTCTCTCCCCGATAGAAACACCTCCACTCCACGTGTTTGTCGCGAATGCATAGCACTGCTTGCCTTGCCTCTTCTTTGGGCAAGAGCAAAGCCACTGCTTCACGTCGTTGTCTCTACCGTCGCCTCCGACAACCACAATACCAACACTCATGCTATAGACAATTTGTTTTATAGCTTTTCCTCTTTTTTCTATTTTACAACTTGTGGCTTTCTATATATTTCGATCGTGAGTTTTGTAAGAGCAAGTAAATGGTGAATCGATACGGTGAGGGATCATGAACCCATCATACATCTTAATTCTAATATAATACTCAAAACAATCTAGTATTAAAATTTAGTGCCAAAAATAAATAGGACACTATTTGTTGGACTAATGAATAGGTGTAAAAACCCCCCATTTTAGCAATAAGAGCAAATGCTAAATCTATAGTTATCAAAACCTTTTGGGCCGATTTTGGAATTTTAATTACAGTTGACATATCTCTATTTCAGCACACGCTTTAAACCCACGTCTCCACCTTCCCACCTTCTTCAACAACAGAAAAACAAAATCCTGCTGCATCTCGAAGCAATCAACCCCAATTCTGAGAGAGCTCATCAACGATGTCGTACGACGAGGACCAGGAGACCTTCGAGCACACGCTCCTCGTCGTCCGTGAAGTCGCCGTCTACAAGATCCCTCCCCGCCCCACCAGCGGCGGCTACAAGTGCGGCGAGTGGCTCCAGTCCGACAAGATCTGGTCCGGCCGCCTCCGCGTCGTCTCCTGCCACACCCGCTGCGAGATCCGCCTCGAGGACCCCAATTCCGGCGATCTCTTCGCCGCCTGCTTCGTCAATCCCGGCCAACGCGACGCCGCCGTCGAGCCCGTCCTCGATTCCTCCCGCTACTTCGTCCTCAGGATCGAGGACGGCACAGGGAAGCACGCCTTCATAGGCTTGGGCTTCACTGAGAGGAATGAGGCCTTCGATTTCAATGTCGCCCTGTCGGATCACGACAAGTATGTCAAGAGGGATGGGGACAAGGACGCCAATGCCGCCGGCGGAGAGCTTGGAGATGAGGGGCAAATTGATATACATCCCGCTGTTAATCATAGGCTCAAGGTGCTTTCCATAGCTCTCTGCTTCTAAATTTTATATTTTGAAGTTCATTTTTTTTACGTTAAATCTAGCTGCGGATTAACAATGTGGTTCCTGATTGATCGGAAATTCTGCTTTATAATTTCCCTAAAAATTCTCGATAATTGCTATTTAGGTCATTGTTCATCGATTATTGTGATGCATTTTACAAAGAATTGAATTTTTTGATAGTTTTTGAACTGGTAAAACCTAGAACTAGAAGTAGAAGTTATGGGAATAAATAGGAAATTAGTGATCTCTTTTAACTTATTCTCACTCCAGTGGAGTTAGTTGACTTTTGGCTATATGCTTCTTTGGCTAGTGAAGAGCATGAAAATCAACATATCAAACAAGTTATAACTGTATAAAAATATTTCTTGATCGATTTGTTTTTGGACCTTTAGAAATCAAATCTTACATGATGAGTGGCTTTAAATTGCAGTCCTTTATTTGTATTCTAGTAAAAGGATATTCTTGCAAATGCTTATATATATATTTTCTAGTATAACAATATTGTCTATTCTTCTTGTCCTGAAATTTTGAATCAGTCCATCTTGGTCCCACTATAGAAATGCTAAATTACATCTTATGGTGATAGGAAGGGGAGACGATCCGGATAAACGTGAAAAATAAACCAGCAAGCGGAGCAGGCATGCTTTCGACTGCAGGAGCTGCGAAACCTAAAGCTTTAGGTCTTGCGCCCCCGCCTGCTGGAGCTGTCAAAATTAGGTCTCCTCTTCCTCCTCCACCAAATGATCCCGTTGCTGCTAGGTTGGCTGGCAGTCAGGGTAGTGCTCCGAACGTAGCGCAAGATAACTCAAGGCGCTCTAGTGATGCTCTCTCCGATCTTTCTCAACTTGAGGTGCGTATATCTCGCCAAGCTAGCGTTGCTTTTGATTATCTTCTTCAGAGCTTTGATAATGTTTTTTGTTTTGCTATATATCATTTTATAGTTGAGGTAATCAATTTCCAACCTTTAATGTGCAGATGGACTAGCATAATAGAATTATCTCTATATTTTATATTATCTCTTTTATACATATCTTGATAGGTTTTGTGCATTATATACCAAGGTATACTGAAATAATTTCCTTAATAGAGTAAGATAAATGCCTGAGAATTCTCTTGATCATGAGATTTATCTTCGTTCCTGTCAAACTTAACAAAAGGAAACATAAGCTTAAAAGATGAATATCAGAAGGAAACTAAAGGTAGGATTTTTAATTAGTAACAGAAAGTTTAGCACTCTGAATCTATAGGTAGTTGATTCTGTTTCAGTTTTTTGCTTATCACGTGAGGATGTTATACCAAGACTAAATCAGCAGCAACAGTTGGCCCATTGTGATAATGTCATTAGATGGTAAAAGACAACAACTGTTAGAGAGGGAGGTCTACGACTTAGTAGGACTGGTTGATTCTCGTTGGTTGTCATGGAAGTATCAGGTAGGCTCGTCACTATGTTGATCGAACCTTGGGTTACTTTAGTAGACTGAGGGGTGAGAGGAGTTCAAAAGTCTCTACATTGTTGTCCATGGAAGCATGAAGTTTTATCGTTTTCCATTGGCTCGTGTGTATTTATTTTCTTTGTTTTAGTTTCAAGATACGAGTCATATTGATCGATATTCGGGTTATAGTGCATTTTGTTTGACTTGTGAGTTGTTTGAATCTGCAGAAGAGCCTTCCATCGAGTGGTGGATCAGGGTCTCCTCAAACCTCTGCAGCTGGATGGGCAGCGTTTTGAAGATTTAAAAAATGGGAGGAGCTTTTTGTATGAAAATGAGAAAATATCGAAATCGGGAATGTGGAGAGAGATGTCCTAATATTTGTTTAATTATACGCAACGCAGTCACCATCCTCAAATATAAATGTGTATTTTTATGTACGCTCTTGCTTGGTTTTCTAATTTTCACATTGGATCTCATCTCTACAGTTTACTTTGCATGTGTAACAAAATCGTGGGTCATTTGCAAGAAAGGAAAAATGGTTGAAAAATCTTTTTTAGTTTTTAGCCTAGTACAATTCCCCTTTGTTTTTGATAACTTAACCGAGCTTTCTCGGGAATAGAGGAACTATAATATTGCACAAAGAGCTTAAGCTTCTCATTTGCTAATGACAAGGGATTCTACATTATCCACATGCTTATCAAAGAAATCATTAAACAATACATTCAAATTTCATTAAATTTCAGCATTCCTAACTGTAAGTCCGACACATTCATCATCATACACAGTCTCATTGCATTCCATAAAAAACGATTGCACATAGATCAAACTACACAAATCCAAATATCTATATACTATACTAAAAAGGAATCCTCTATGTAATTTTTCTTCTAAAATTAAAATTAAAAATCAAATAATTTCAATAGTCTCCAATTATTATCATAATAACTATAATTAATTTTCCCTCTAAAATTT
>JAYJMF010000025.1:1819737-1837600 GCA_036873715.1 Salvia sclarea | reverse complement strand
CTAAGTTCAGCCCGAGATAGTTATCAGTCCAACTGACCAGAATTCGTTCAGTCAGTAGGATTTATAACTATAGGCTGTATATCATTCCGCTGCAACATCTTTGTTAAAAATCTGTATTCAGGTGTATTCTTCCCCCCCCACACACCTGTTCAGTATACAAAGGGACCCAACAATACTCCATAACATGAAGTCAGCAAGCCTGTGTGTGTTTACCTAAGAGTACAATCTTTTAATTTTTTTTCTCAATTTATCAGAAAAGAAGTTTGCAAACCAAATTGAGTCAAAGTAAAATTCAAATTCACCCAAAATCCACCCTGGCTACTTATTTTTAAATCAAAACACGATTGATAGTTGAAGAAAAAACGAAACAGAAATCAATGCTATGCAACCGAAACAGAAAAATTAAAAATTGAAGCTATAAGTGGTGCCATGCCCCTATCAGACAGCAAGAGACCTCCATTTTCAGCATACCCAAAATGAATCGAATTAATTTCATTGTTGTGGGAAATAAATATTTGTACAATTTTGTTATGACCCTTTTCATCTACTATATTGAACGTGAAACCCAAAATATGTACGTGGAGTTTTTGACAACTCACTTATTCCAAAATGGTTGGCACAAATTTGAGAAAAGTAAAAATCTAATTCTTTTATACTTTTTATAATCTATTTTAATTATGCTTAGTGTATTTTCAACTTGACTTACTTAAAGAGTCCGAATTTAATAATGAATGATAGAGAACAAGATCACATGAAAAAAAAGAAAGTAAAATATAAGTGCTTTACAGACGCAACAAGCAGTATAGCGATCGGGATATATTTAGACATTTTGTCTTAAAACTTCAAAATTAACAAATAAAAGAAATTGTTTGGCGCTAGCCGTGCGATCTGTCGAAAATCGAAGGGCCAGAAATCAAAGACAGGAGGCAGCAGCAGCATCCATGATTAGAATTTGATAATAGTGCAGTGTAGTGTTACAATTCTCACTTTGTGGTTGTCTTGACTTGTTACACGTCTAGAGAGAGAGAGAGAGAGAGAGAGAGAGATGGGAGATTGCAGAAGAATTGGGGTGGCCGTGGACTTCTCACCGTGCAGCAAGAAAGCTTTGAAGTGGGCCGTTGATAACGTCGCCCGCACCGGCGATCACCTCATTCTCATCTCTGTGCGCCCCGAAGGCAACTATGAGGAAGGCGAGATGCAGCTCTGGGAGGCCACTGGTTCTCGTACGCACCTCTCTCTCTCTCTCTAATTCTGTGATTCTCATCTAGTTGGCGAGTACTATGATTTTTCTGATAAAATTACCAGTTTTGGCTTATTGAGGTTTCATGTTTAGTATCAGGTGATTAATCAGAATGTTGATGGTGCACTCTTCAATGATCTGCCTGTTGTCCATTGAGTTATACTGCTTTAATTGTAGTTGGTTTGATGCGATTTCCGTACTTGTATTTGTGCTATCCTAATTTTGTTTGTTTTGGGATCACACTATTTTGAATACTGTATGTTTCTTGATCTTGTAAGGGCATCCAACATAAAGTTTTTTGCTTTCTGAGTTCGTTTTGATTTTATGGACTGGATTTGTATGATCGCATCCGTTTCATCTCGAGTTTAGTTTGTTTCAGGGTTAAGATCCCATTTTCAATATGTTCCTTGATCTTGCAAGAATGTTCATTCTATTGTTGCCATCTTCTCCAAGTATGCATTTTTATATTAGCTCACTGGTTCAAAAAAAATGTGATTTTTGTTAGCTTTGATTCCGTTGAGCGAGTTCTCAGAAGCCCATCTGATGAAGAAATATGGTGTCAATCCCGATCCTGAAACAGTGGATATTGTCTCAACTGCTGCAAGACAGCATGGGGTAATTATGCTAGTCCCATAATTTGTTACTTTCCCATTTCTATAGTTGATGTTTTAATGCTTGTGAATCAGATTGTTGTGGTCTTGAAAATCTACTGGGGAGATGCTCGTGAGAAGCTCGTTGAGGCTGTTGATAGCATTCCACTCGACTGCATTGTTATCGGAAATCGAGGCCTTGGCAAGCTCAAAAGGTCAAATTCTTTGTCTTGGTTCTTTATCTCCCTAAATCATAAATTCTCTAGCTTGCACCGGATCTTGAAGTTGCTTACATTGGTTGCCATGATTTTGCAGGGTTATTATGGGCAGTGTTAGCAACTTTGTGGTGAACAATGCTCCTTGTCCAGTAACGGTGGTGAAGAGCCACGACTAGATCATGTGTTCGCCTTAGGAGATCAATAGTCACGCGGCCTTTAATTCTATGTGTGTTCTTGTTAGGACGCTTGTCTCGTTTCAGATATTGAATCTATGCATTCTATCCTGTTGTGTGTATCTCTATCGTTGAACCCAAAAATGGGATGCAACTCCCATTTCCATCGCCTGTTGTTATGCTTGTGAGTTGTGAATGATCTTATTGCAAGGAGACAATGCTTGTTTCTCGAATGAAATCTTCTAGTCCACAATTACAGAAACGAGCGTTGATGCTCATTTTTCTGGGATGTTATCCTCTAGTAAACAAGAGTCGATCAAACCAAAGAATGCCCAAAATAGGGAAACAAACATGTGGTTATCCTGTTTTCACTCACGACTGCCTGTTTAAAAAGTAATCAACTCCTTATATGAACTTCAAGAAACCTAGTTTCCTCCCAAACAACAATTCCACACATCTTCCTCAGCCAAGTCCAACAATGGAATCTCACAGCAAAGTAACTCTCCTTATGCTCTTGCTCTGCCTCGCCTTCTCCGTTAATGGAGCAAGAGTTCTAATCTCCCCCGAGACTTCCCCAACCCCAGAAGCCTCTCCGTCACCTCGACCTGCCCCCGCTGTTTCTCAGAGCGGAGGACCAGCTGGATCACGACGCCCATTCTCATCAGAAGATTTTTCTTTTGACAGAGTCAAACAGATGGCCTCCGACTCCCCCAAAGGGTCTGTTGCAATGAAGAACTTGGAGGCCAAGCTCAATGGGAAGTCAGCAAAGGACGCTGTGAATGAAGCCGTTAAGTACGTGTCGGAGCTTGACGCATCGTCGCCCACCGACTCCATTACAAATGAAATGGCGCCAGCAGCCTCCATGGTTCGAAATGGGCTGGGGCCAGCCGCCTCCGCCGTTAAGAATGGAGCCTATGCCGTGAAGGATGAACTGGCACCGACCGCCTCTGCAGCTATGGATAAAGCAGCTGCGACTATGCATAAAGCATCAGATGCCATGGCGCCGGCCGCCTCCGCAGCTATGAATAAAGCAGCTGCGTGGGCAGCGGAGCTTAAAGGCCCGTCGCCAAATTAACTGGTCAGCGGCATTGATGCCAAAGCTGCTCTTCATTCACTTGATGAGGAAACATCATAAACTTTTACCAACCATAGGCGTGATTCGATCTGGCAACTAGTATCTCGTTGCAGGATTTGTTATCACATGGAGTATTTTTCTTTTCTAGACTAGAAGTTAGAAAACCGTACCGGCCATTTAGCTTTCACAAATAAATGTACTAGATTTCGATTTAAATAACAATGCAAAGGGACTTGTAGAAACCCAATTTCATTTTCTCTTCTTCAAAACGACAATGATCCTTTATTTACTTGTATACAAAATCCACAATTTCAGGGAAATACATAAACCCAAGAAAAGGCCAATGAAGCTAGTAATATATTACAGATCATCTCCATTTGCTATGAAGAGAAAATTGCGCTGCCCTTTTTAAATACAGCACCATCTATATCTAGTAGAAAGTACATTTATTACCTGCATAACTACGACTGATTCACAAACACAGCACCATGCCCATCAGCTTTCATGAACTTCTTCAGCAAAAGGACAATTATAGCTATGGTAAGCCCGAGGGCTGCCCACGTGAGTAGGCGATCATCGGCCTGCTTCGGAACCCTTGGTTCCGGCTTCTGCAATAACTGCTGCTCATCTGCAGGAACCATGTTTGATGCCTCAGCAGCAACATCTGCATTTTGAGGAGTTCGATTAGGTTCTTGAACTATCTCATCATCTTCTGCTGGTTGAGGTTCGATTTCTGGAGCACCCTCAATATCTTGATTAGGAGTCTGCTGACCCTCCTCACTCTCTTCTTCCTTGCCAGTCTGGACTACTGTGTCTTCAGGCACTGCTGATGCTTTGCTAAGCATATATTCGTGAATCTAAACAAGCAGCAAATTAGTTTGTGATCACAAATGATGTAAATGATTCAAGAAAGAGCCATCCCATAGAGTAGAATGTAACAAACCTCATCAATCAACCTTTGGCGCTCAGTAGATCCAAATTTTGGAGCTGCATCTCGAGATTTGATTGCAAGAGCTCGCCTCTCCTCTTTTGTGTAATCTAATGATCCTAATGCACCATTCGGGCTGGTAGGCATAAATGCAATCATTGCCACCAAAGCAGTTCGAACTGCAAATTCATCCCACATAGACTGTCATAATCCACATAATTATACACCAATGAAGCAAAACTGAATTTTGTACACCTCATCAAAAAGAGAGAAAGGAAAAATCCTCCAAAAGGATCTACGTCGTTTCCTATTTTACCCTATCTGAGATAAAAAATTACCGCTCCAAGATGGTTGCCAATGTTCAGGATGATGATTTGAAATGCTCAAGCATATTTTGGTTTGAGTTTCAAACCGACCATTCGGCTGTTAAGGTAAAATATAATCAAATCAGAGATCAATGCAAACAAAACTTTGTTTGTCATCAAACACAAATATACAACCGAAGGTGGTCGGCTTAAGATGATCAGTGCAATACCGTTAGTAACATAAATGAAGGTGGCTTGAAAGGATATTCAGCAGGCAGCTGAATTCTTCCATGATATATTCCACCCTCGAACTCCGAATCTCTCGGACCCCTGATAGCAAACTGCCATTCAAATATATTCTCCTGCAAGCACACATCAATAGATGATCAGCTTAAATCTAGACAGATGGCACAGAGATAAAGTCAACCAAACAGATTAAGTTTGAGTACATGATTCCTAAATCACGAAAGGGTATCGTATGATATGTCAATTATTTTAAAAATAAGCTATGCAATCTTCTAAAGTTTTACAAAATGAACGAGCTCTGCAGTGGAAGATTCAAAATTGCTAGTGAAAAAAAGGGAAATCGATGCCAAATTCAACAGCAAAACCATCAAGGCAGCCATCACTAATAATCAAGAAATCAAGAAAAATAATAAAGGTTACCTACAGTCAACTCTGTGCAATTTTGAATTCTCAATATAAATCCACAAAACAATCAGCAACAGCTAAAGAACGAAATGGATCCAGCCGATCTATACATAACGAAGCATACAATCCAAATACAAAACAACAACAGAATTTCACAAAATCGGAAATCGAATAGTAAAACCTCGAGAGGTAGGCTCATAAAATCATCGGAAGGATTGGATTGCATCTCTTTGACCTCCTGCAAAATCCTCTTCACCGCCGGATTCTTCCGATTGTACTTATCTTCCGCCATCTTCTCCCACCACGATTCACTCACGGCACCAAAATCCCCTCGCCGACAAAGAAATTAGACAAATTTATAAAAAGATTCAACTTTTGATTCAATTCAACTCCTCTCTGATGGATAAGTTATAGTATGAAGAGAGAGAGGCGGGCGACACGTCATCTGTCGTGGATGTGCTTACGTGTTAGGCTCTCATAGGTTGTTTTCTTGCCACTTCAACGCTCAAGTATTTTGCAGTTTCTACTAAAAATTCCCTTGTTTTTTCTGTATTGATGGACAGGTTCTACTTTACCTACAGTTACTGCACTGCATCTCATTTAGTTGTAGTACAAATTGTGAAAAGGGTACAAACAAATTGTTTGAAAACTTCTATTTTGAATTTTGTAGGTTATATCTACCCAAATTTTCGATAGTTTGAGGGTGTTTGATATTTCAGTAATACCAATTAAAGCAAATACTGGAATATAGTTAAGAACCCTTTAAAAGAGAAATGATAATAATAAAAAAATTTAGGTTTACAAGGTAGCAACATGTGATCATCTGTGAATGAAACTCACATTTTTGAGACCAATGCACATCCAAAAATTTGTGTGCTGACTACTAACTCAGCAATGTTGGTTATATTCTCTAACTCTCTCCCTCTCTCCTCTATGTGTATCTCAATGTGAGAAGAAAAATAAATAAACAAAAATGTGGTCTCATCCTCTCAAGTTCTTTCATAGAACAAAATATAAGCTTCGCAGCGCATAACTTCTTCGAGAGAAGCCTGGCGCACATAAGCATCACTCGCGTGATACCAGGCGCCATCATCAGCGTAGTCCTTGCTGCTTCTAACATACGCAACATAGTGCCCACCCCTCATCGTCCCTAGATGCTCCACCACCCCAACTAGACGGTATGGGGCCGGGAAGTTCTCCTCGCTGCACCTACAGATGCAAAATGAAGAATATCAAGACATTACTCTCCCTGCACGAATCCCAGCAGATGTTGAAGACAGAAAAAGGATATCATTATATGTAAACAGAATTCACGTTGCTATGTTCGAAACAAGTTTTGCATTCTGAAAACTGAAAAAGCAGTACAAAACTGAAAACTCTTGCCATAACAAACCCATATGGCTCACACATTCCAGACACATACGTAGCAACAAACTCTTGAAATAAAAGAGAAAACTTTCATGAAAGATAAGGATGCCTAGGGACCTAGGCTAGGGAGGGAATTAGATGCATCAAATTGGAATGAGTCCAAAAATAGCTAGCAAGCAAACCGATCTAGAAGTTACATATAATCGCATAAATGATCTTCGCCTGAGAAGTGAGAGGCGAGTAGAACAATGGACAAGGCAAAAGTGGATAACTGTATAAGCATTGCTGGGCATACAAAAATTAAATAACAAAAGCAGCAAAACAGAAGAGCATGATGGGGTGAAACCGGACCTGGGATCCATGTACGGCTTGAGATGAATGGTCTCTCTGAAACTCACGTGGCCGTTTAATTTACTCAAGCGCCCTCTCGCATCTTGACTAAACCTCTTGAGGTGGATTGTTAGGATAGCTGGAGCCTTGCTGATGAGTATACTCTTGGTTGCATCCCTCTTCACTTTCAATTTCTCTGAGTCTACATCCTTGGGCTCCTTCACTTCTGATAAATTGTGCTTCACAGATTGTAAATCATTTTTGGCAGACCCACCTTTGTCAGAATCATTTTCTCCATGATATGGCTTTGAACATTCAGCCTGAGGTTCCGCATTCTCTGACTGGACCTCAGTCCCATTTATCTCACTTCCAGCATGGTTTCCAAGCTTGCATTTCCCATTCTCTAAAATTTCTTCGTTGTGGGGCAGGGACCCGCCATCAGAAGGACCAACTTCTGCGTTCCCATTTACACTTTTCACTGTGTCACAAGTTTTTCCATCATCCAGTAGACCACTCAGACGTCTATCCTCACAACCGTTTGGCACAGCATCGGATATAGGCTTTTGAACATTCCTC
Organism: Salvia sclarea; assembly: GCA_036873715.1. NCBI lineage: Eukaryota > Viridiplantae > Streptophyta > Magnoliopsida > Lamiales > Lamiaceae > Salvia > Salvia sclarea. The sequence continues at coordinate 1,830,146 of JAYJMF010000025.1, read as the reverse complement.
GACTTCATTCTTTGTTCTTGCAAGATTCTTGAACAATTATCACATTGCCATGCATGCTCGTCCTTGGAGAGAAATTCCGGCTTTGTGAAAAAAGCCAAACAACTCTCAACAGTCACTGGAGCATCAGCGTTATCAACCTCATCTGCATCAGACTCACTGGTATTTCCGTTTACTCCATTTTTAGCCAAAGAACTAGGATTGTCCGAGGGTTTAGCCCCTGAGGACTCCTCAGGTTCATTGAACAAATCTCCAAATCCATCAAAATCTAAAGATTCTTGTTCGTTGCCAACTGCAGCTGATGAGACCTCAGTGTCTGCTCTGTCTACCTCAACGCTAGATTCAGCAGCTTCTCGATTCTGACACGACATAACTATGAGCTCCAGATTATGTGAGGAGTCGTCATTATCTCTTCCTGAAGTATTTGAATCTTCCGGACAAACTTGACTGCACGAAGGAGAGCTCTGATCTTTCCCCCGACCACACTCAACACGGTTCTCACTAAGAGAACCTTCAGGCAATATTATTCCATCAGAATCAGGTTTAATATTTTGCTCGTCCTCTAATTGGAGAAAAGCATTTTGTTCTTGGGCAACCAGACTAGGCTCAGAGGCATCATAGTATTTGGAGTCGTCTAAGGGAATTTCTGGAGCTAGGTTTTCTGAATTACTCTCGATTCTAGAATCTGACGCAACAGGCGATGAGGCATCCTGCTGCCTAACATCTTCTTTTGCAAAATCATCATCATCAATTTCTGAGGCAGCATCGACCTCCAGTGATGCCGGACTCGGGTCAAGGAAATCCAACCACGTAAAGACATCAGAAGAGATTGCCGGCTCTTCAACTGCTTGATCCGCAGGCTGGTTTTCGGGATTTTGGAAAGCCGAAAGATCCTCAGCTGATAAACCCATATCAAGAGCTACATTATTAGAATCAGTGGAATCTGACAATGCCGAATCAACCAAAGCAAGCGCCAATGGCTCCGCTGACTGAGCTATTGAATGCACTTCACCTGAAGAGCTGCCAACAGATGATTGATCAAGAACCTTTTTTCTTGGTAAACTATTTCCTTCTTTGCTAACTTTGGAAAGATTCCGGGCACTTCTCTTTGGAGGCAGTTTTGGTTTCTTGCCTCGATGAAGAGGCTGGTTTCTTTTGGGAGGAGGCCTCTTGGTGGGAACTGGCAACGAGAGATCCAAAAATGGTTCATAAATAGTTGATGCGTGGCCACATTCTAGACAACTAACAGTACTAGAAAGTTGTCCACCAAAGACAACATCCACAAACGTTGGGTCCTTAACTGAGACCTCACAAGCTTTGGCGTGCTTTCTATAACTCAATTCTTCAGTTGACATGCCATCGAGTAAACATCGAAGCAATTCGTGACTATCATGTTGCTGATATCCCCTGAACTGCGCAGCCTTGGTGCATAGACTACCAAATAAAGATCTAGGATTGATCACCCCTTTCGAACCAGCTTCGTTGCTGGTTTCAAGGTAAAGCTTTCTCATAGCAGCACTTAGAGGACCAACAGATTCGTCTAATTTGAAGAAATAATCGCGCAAGCTATTTATAGCAAATAGATTCTGCATGACCGAATTGAAGAAACACGTGTTTCCCAAATTACACAAACCCCTAATTGAATAGCCAGATTTCCCATCACTGCTTACAGAATAATCTGATTTTACAGCACTTGTGACACTAGCACTTCCAAACCAGACATCCTCAACATCTACACTCGATCCTTCACCCAGTTGCCCTTTCAGCAGTTTCACAACCTCGTTTAAGACCTCTTTATGTTTATGGTCTTCTGAATTTTCACCAAGAACGAGTTTATCGCATGGGAAACACCAAAGCAAGTGATGATTCTCATAATGGACCACCAATGGATGATGGTTCTGTTTCGAATGCCTGACAGCGTGGCTCTGAGGCGTGGTCGGTAATCCAACGCCTCCACAGGCATAATGCCCGCATTCCAGACAAACCCAAATCGATCTAGTCTCAGATTTTGAATTCCCCCCTCCCTTCTTGCCGTGTTTACCCTGCCCCTTCTTTGCTCGTCTATCAGCCACATTCCCCCGACAATCTTCACACTTGGTGGATCCTGAATCCCTCAGTTTGGTAGAAAGTTTTTCTAAGTTGATACCTTTATCAACATGGGAACACACTCCCCTATCTTTAACAACCACAACTCCATTAACTGGGGTTTCAGCATTGCCCACGTCTTGAGAAACTGTCGTTGGAGACATTGAGGGACCCCGTTTCTCTTTCGGACCACTCCTTGCTTTCTTCTTCACCTTTTTCCCCATTACTGCCTACATAGAATGGGAACCATAAACACTAACTCAAATCTGCACTTAACCAGGAAACAAGAACCACACACATACACACACACATAATCGATCTCATATTATTTTGGGAATCAAACACATGCCCACTAAGTTATGGGAAAGAAGCACCCCTAGAACCTAGTATAGATCGAATCTACATACCTAGAACAAATAAAAACAACAGCTCAAGCAATCTAGTGATTATCAGAAATGAAGGCCGAGGCACAAAATCCAAAAGACTTCATATTGATTTTTATTTTCTACACATCAAGATTGAGCATTTATACTATTACAGCATTAAATCTATTAAACTACTCCTTACAATATTTCAGATTCAATCAACATCGAACGACGAAACGAAGTGCAGAAAAACAAGCAGCTCAGTTCAAAACACAAAAACCAATCAAAGAAGGAATCGATAAGTAAAATCAGATTTCACCTAAACAAGATGGAGAAGAAGGGAGCGATTATTTCTCGAGAATCTCCGAGTATATTGCATAAATATTGGGGGGTAAGTGTTGGATAGATAATAATATTAATAATTGTGAATAGAAAAATAAGGGAATGCCAATTCTTGGATGCTTTTCTTTCTATGTCTGAATTGGGTCGAGCGCAATCGGTCTGGGCTGCTATTCGGTGCCCTTGTATTTTCGACAGCTACTACTTTACCTATACTTACTGAGTTGTACAAAATACAAATTGTGAAAACGTGACAAACAACCCTACCCTAATGGTATCAATTACTAATATTTAATAACAAATTGTTTGAAAACTTCTATTTTGAATTTTGTGGGTTATATCTACCCAAATTTTCGATAGTTTGAGGGTGTTTGATATTCATCTATATATTATCATTACAAAGTTCTCATCGTAAACTTTTTAATAAAACCTTCAATTTTGTGAATGTGTAGAAATTGGCTAGATAAGTTTTGATAGTGGGTTCGTCTACACAAGTTTTAGTGTGGACTCCGGGTTGAGATTTTGATGTCAAAACTCTCAGTTATATTAACAAGAAATCTCATTACGACTAGATCAGCCATGAATGAGATTTTGATGTCAAATCTCTCAATTATACTAACAAGAGATCTCATTAAGGCTAGATCAGCCAAGCATGATTTTTTTAAAAACTTCAGAAGACAAATAATAAATTATAAAATAAAAATAAATTACATGTTGATGGAAAAAAATCCATTTTATTGGCACTTGTGTAAAATAAAAAGTAAAATAATAATTTATATTGGAACTGAAATAGACCGTAGATTGTATAGATGGAACTGGAAGAAACAAAAATTGGATTGCAAAACTCTATCAATGAAGTGTGTCAAATTGATGAAAATAAAATGAATTGCAAACTGTAGATGGAGAGAGTGAGAAATGAACATCCGTATTAAAAGAATAGATTTGTAAAAAATTATGGATAGCTCTAGTCTAACTATATTACAATAGAAATAATTTTGTCTTTGTCGCAAGCTTTTTTGGAGGGTAATATTTAATGAGTTAATCATTGGAAATGAATCAAGTATAGAGATTTACAATCTAGTGTTTTGGGTTGGGAATGATCACATTAAGAAGCAAATGGAGAAAAGAAGAGTTTTGAGCGAGTATAGCTGATTCGCTCTGGATGAATCGCTATATAAGTAAGGGTGCCTCCAATGGTGCTAGTTTCTAATTTTCAAAACATAGAAACCACCATTGGAAGTTTTAGAAACTACAGTTTCTTATAGGACCTACCACAAAAAAAAAGAAACTAGTTCCCAAATAGAAACTAGTTTCTTATGGGACCCACATTACCTTTTGCATTTTTTCTTTTTCTTTTCCTCTATTTTAATATTTTCTTTTTGTATTATAGTGGGACCGTCAAATGAGAAACTAGTTTCTACCATTGGATGATAAAAGCAAATGAGTTCCCAAAATGATGTGGCACACACTAGAAACTAGTTTCTACCATTGGAGACACCCTTAGTAGCTTAGGACTCCACAAACTTTTGTTAGTTAATGGAAAATCGCTTAGAAATAAAATGATTATGTTAGAATTTGTAATATTAAGAAATGCATTATTTGTTTTGTTACTACTAATTTTTTGAGTTTCTAATTAAGTAGTTAATCTACTGACCTCCCTCATTGAATGGTTTCCGATGCAAATGATAAATCCAAGATTGCCCAATTTTGTGTGTCCAAATGCAGTCGTGGCATTTCCATAGTCCTTCATTAATTAATATAAGTAAGCTTAGAATTATATTTTCTACTTCGTAATTTAATTTATGTTCCAAATTCATGCACATTTCTTTTAATTTCTTCAATTTTTTTTTTTTTTTGCAGGGGAATGTATTGATGAAGTGAAATACGAAACATATTAATACCATTTTTGTCGTCGAAGTATACACTCTTCTCATCCGATATACAATTCGGGTGCACCTCGAATCCACTGTTAATCGTATCACTGCTGCTTTCACTTTCATCTTTAGAGTCCACCAGTTGCCGCCGCCGCGGCAACAACTGCTCCACCACCTCCTCCTCCACCATCACCACCACTTCCTCCTCCTCGACGCGGCGGTGCACCACTTCCATTATTCCCTTAGACACAAGTGATGATGATCACCAAAATATATTTTTTTAAAAAATTCTAGTGCAAAATGCTATGAATGTCTCCTACTATTTATACACAATTACTAAATGATTAGGCTAGTATGAACTTATTATTAGTATAAATAAAAGTCTAAGCTATGTATGAACTTATTATTAGTATATAAATATAAATAATTATGTTGAATGCGATCATGTATAAACGTGCACTATACGTGCCCCCCCTCGTAAGATTAAATTAGTGAAATATATAGTTGGCCAGGTGTCATGTAGTGATGAAAACGTGGTTGATCAATTTGTATTATTTTAATTTTTGACTACGTACGATTGTAGGTGGTGAATATTGTATTTAATTAATTCTCGAATTACGACTAGTAAACAGGTGGTTTTACCTGTCAAATAATATTTTATGATAGGCAAGATTATGTTCATATGATTTAGTTGATTTCATTAAGATTTTCAAACATTGATTAATTGTAAGAGATGTAGGTCGTGAATATTATCATTCACGATGATTGTTCTACCTGCCAATGATACTTATGTTCGCACGTATTTTATTGATTGTAATATGTGATAATTTTGCAGTTTAATTAACTCTGATCTACCATTTAATTTGTGTCTGACTTATGATCGATAATAAGGTTTATTGTAACAAAAACCTCAACATTTCAATAAACTCGATATGATTTTTCCAATTTCAGATATTACATATAATACTATCTTATGATTTTTATGCATATTAAACATGAGTAATTCTTTCTGGTGATCAGATTTGGATACAAGTGTATTACGTTAGGATCGTATACTTATGTTCGCACGTAAGTTGTCAAATTTACAATTAAATTTAGGGAAAAGATAAATTAACAAACTTTGTCTATGAAATAGGAGACTTTTTGTAATTTAAAAAGATTGATTCGATTTAATTTTATTAACTGGTTCGATTTTATTAGAATTTAACTAATTTATTCTTTTTAATTTTTACTTAACTAATTAGTTAAATTTTCATAAAATCAAATAAATTAATAGAATTAAATCAAACCAATCTTTTAAATTGCAAAATTCTCCTACTTTGTAGACAAAGTTTATTAATTTATCACAATTCACTTAGATTTAAGTGTAGTGCTTTTGGTCCTAAAAAATATATATTAATTGTTCTTAAGTATTTTTGTAAAAATTATTTCCGAAGTCGAAAATGAGTATGAAGTATATATGCACAATCAATAAACAACACAATTTCGTCAAAAGATATTTAATATTTTCATTGCATTGAAATAAAATTTTATATTGTAATACGATGTTACTCAATGTTCAATATTAAAGAACTTTAGCGTACGTGTGTTAGCCTAATAGTAGGAGTTTCCCGAGGTCAAAGATTTCAGGTCGAGTCTATCGTCATACGGACTTTAAAATTTCTATATTAAAATTATCAATATTAAAGATTTTTAATTCCCATTCCAAATCCCGGGTCACACTTACTAAGCCACTCCATCTCAGCCACTTGTCGAGGATAATTAAACTGTCCAAATATCATGTAGTATATAAAATATTCGGAAATTCTACCCTTAATTAATTGCATTCATGAAATTTCACTAAATACTCCCTTCAATATGTGCATACAACCATCAAAGTTATACTGTTCTGGTAGGGGTGAGAGTTTGGGATCGGGAATCGGGAAATTTTCGTCCCATCCCGAGTCCCGAATTTTTCGGGATTGGGACCGGGACTCGAGTTTTGGAAAGTCCCGAATCCCGATTGGGACTATCCGAATTTTCCGAAATAAAATTCAATTTCTATTTAATTATGAATTTAATTTTAAAATTCTAAATTAAATAATAAATATATAATTTTTAGGGTTATAATCTTTTATTATCAATTAAAACTAATAAATATATCATTTTTTTCTTAAATATTGCAAGTTTTTTTTTTAAATTCGGATATTTTTTGGTCCCTTTCGGGAAATTCGGGACATTTGGGACATTCGGGAAATCGCATCCGAGACTGGGACCGGGATTAAAATTTATCCCATTTCGGGATTCGGGACTCCCGAAGTCCCGAACGGGATTGGGACATGGACCATAAAATTCCCAATTTTCGGGATCGGGACTTCGGGACAGGTGTCCGGCCCCGTCCCGATTCTCACCCCTAAGTTCTGGAGTGTGCCGGGTGGGCGATCGCATTGGGCCCTCGATAAAACGAGGGGCCCAAAAAAATATTTAGGCAGTCTGGGCCATCCCTTAGAGCTAAGTAGGCATTTGCCGTGGGCCCCCAAATTTGGGGGGACCCAAATTAGAAAAAAAAAATTGATTAAACTAATAAAAATATTATTTATATGTACATTATTTTCTTATTGCTTGTAATAGCTCTACACACAATCCTTCTCTCTTTTCTTATTTAACCTTTATCCTTTTTCAATGCTTCTCTTTCTTAATTAGTTTATACTCATAGTTCATTTGTATGTATTATATTCATGATTTCTTGATTTTAAATCTATTTAGAATATTTTTTTTTTCAAATATTTCATGCTTTTTGCTCTTTCTAATGTATTTATTGTAAAAAAAATTTTACCGATGATGTTTTGAGTTTGTGAAAACAATATGTCATTAGCCTAATATTTTCATTGCATGCATAATATTGTTGATTAAATTTATTTTTTATAAACTTTAAGTAGAAAGAATCTTTCTAAACTAAAATTGATAAAATAGTATATGTATCTTATATCTTAAGAAAAGTCAAATTTATTAGTAATTTATGCATTGAAAATGAGATTTTAGAAATTTTTGATTTTTATGAATTTGTATTTGTTTATCAAAATGATAAAAAGATCTATAATTATATCAATAATAACTTGGTCATTGTTTTCTGGCATATATTGCACTTTGTACTTTATATTTAAATTTATGCAGTCGCGCACTTATGAAGACCTCATGTGCTATCTCTAACGGGGAAAAATATTTTTGAAGTTTCTTTTAGGAGGGCCATTTTTTCCTTTTCGCCTAGGGCCCCCGAAATATTGGGGCCAGCCCTGTATTTAGGTAGTATGTATTTATGTATATAGAGGGATTGGTTATAATGAAAATACTCTTAAAGTGATAATGTGAGAACCATGAACAAGAACATGCATAAAATCGATGAACAAGCGAATAAAAGTTATGAATAAGAAATTCGACCATATCAGGATTTGAACTAAGGGTGCTTATTCGCAAATTGTTTGTTCGTAGGTTCTATGCGCTTGTTCATCGATTTTATGCTCTTATTCAGCGTTCTCCCGTTCTCCATATAAAATGAGGTTATCATTTCAACCTCCTTCTATATATATATATCAGTTATTTTTATCTTCTAATAGTGTATAACACAATTGGTGAAGAGTTTACCATTAAAATCCTTTTTGTGGGTTTGATCTCCCACTGGTGCAGATTTTTAGCTTGGCTTGGCTAGCTTGTGAATTTTGGTGATTTAAGGGCTCTTTTTGTGAGCTTTATTCTTAATTTTGATTTAAGGTCTTCTGTTTGTAGATTTATGAGGATAAATCTTGGTTTTTTCGTGTTTAAATAAATGTCATATCAGATTTATCGAGATTTTCCCAATTTTCATCGTCCATACACCATCTTTTAGTATTTATAAATTTTATTATTGAAAAAAATATAGTACGAGTATATTAAAACGGCCAATTTTACGATTTTGCATAAGGCCCCTTTCATCCTAGCCCCCACCCCTAATATATATAGAAGTTTTATTTTAATTTATAACTTCATTTATAGTTGACAGATATATGCATGTATACATATAATGAATTATCAATTTCAAGAGTATTACAAAAAATTATAGGATATGAAATATACCGTTCTCCAGTTACGAAGTAGAACACTTATTAAGACAAAAGTGTCCAAATTCTATAAAAAACGAAGAAAAAGTGTCCAAATTGTACACTTATAAAACAAGATCGATTACTTTCGGTAAGCCCTTTAAAATCGTAACCTTCGATAGTCGAATTAAATATATCGAATATTCGATATAACTAATTCATAAATATATCGTTCACTAATCACTATATACCATGTTTATAAACCACTTCACGCTAAAAATCAACGAAGGTAAGTAATCAAACAGTCAAAACATTAATTACTTGCCTTCCCTTTCACAACTCCAAACCCCAACCAAAATCACTAAATCAAGACCAAATTTATTTACCTAAATCAACAAAAAGACTTACCAATCGTAAACTTACTCTCACAAATTTACAACTAAAATAAAATAAAATTCGACTAAAATCAAACCCAAGATTCATATTTCCATATCCACGTACAAAATCATGCAAACCAAAAACCCTATAAATATGTGCAAATTAATTAATAAAAAAAACCTTATCCATAAACATGGGCCTCTTCGGCAAGAGCAAGCGCCGGCCGAAATCCGACCCCTCGCCGTCTCAGCCGACACCCCAAACTCCGCCGCCGCCGTCGCCGCCGCCTCCGCCGCCGGCGGAGGCGAACTATAGCAACGGAGGATATTTGAATAATTCCTATAGCTACAATGATTACGATAATTACTTCAGCAACAATCCACAGCCGTGGCCCTTCGACCACCGTGTGCCGGACCACCGCCGTGGCCCGCCGCCGGGGGAATTCGTGCCGCCGCCGCAGCATTACGGCTACCCGTATGCGGCGGAGGTTCGGTACTACCCGCCTGCTCCGAGCTGGACCCCCGGCCCGGTGGAACCGCCGGCGCCGCCGCCTCCGCCGCCGACTTATTTCATGCCGCCGCCCGGCCGCTCCTCCGACGAAGATCCCAACGCGCAATGCTTCATTATGTAGGCACGCTTTTGGAGAGTAGAGAAATTAATAAACATAGGAGTATCTTTTTTTCACTTTTAATTTAGTGGATTTTTATTTTTATTTTTTTTGGCATTTGGTATATTTGGATGAATTATTTAAGTTTAATTTTCGCGATCGGGAATCCGTGATCTATGTTAGTTTTGTTTTTCTTTGTTTAGTAGCATTAAATTATTTCAAAGGTCTCACGTTTTGGCGCCAAGGGTTTTAAGAACAAACAAAAAATGAATAATAATAAACGATAATACTTTGTTTTGGCATTGATTATGTATTGAGAAAAATATTTACTATTAGAGGTTAATTGCAAACTTGTTTTCACATTAACGAGTTCTCTTTAGGTTATTATATACTCTCTTCGTCTTCTATTTAACTTTTCATGCCTTTGGGCACATGTTCTAAGAAATATTTAGGAAAAAAGAGTGCCCCCGTTTAATAAAAGGTTGGATAAATGTGTAGATGGATGAAAATGAAAGGTAAATATATCGATGAGTGTTAAAAGGGGCCCACATAATTTATAATATATTTAAACGTGGAGTCAAATTGAAAAATTGATTTGCAATCAATTTGAAATTGATTTGGATTGAATGGCAATATCGTAATTTTTTTAAAATTGATGGTCTAATTTATCCAAAATTTATAATCAAAATTAAATTATAACACCCACTTTCTT
>JAYJMF010000025.1:1806741-1817752 GCA_036873715.1 Salvia sclarea | reverse complement strand
GCCGTGCATTTTTGAATCGGATGTAGTCCGAGTCGGCCCGTTGCATCGGGAAGTTGTTGGAAGTAGGGGTGGCGCGCTGACAATGTTTGGCAAATTCGCATGAACAAACTTCGCCGCATGCGAAACCGACGTCGAAACATTTCTGCCGGATAGGTGGGCTCCTCGGAAAAGTAATCGGCCCAAAGTTGCTCAAAGCCCCCCTCACGATCTCGCTCAATATATATTTTTTTGTATCTCGACGCTCGTTGTTCTTCCTGCTCTCGTATTTTGGCCTCCTCTGCATCTCTCTCCTCTTGTAATTTCATGGCACGAAGGGCTCCAACAACGGTTTTTTCGCGACCAGCGACCGCGGGCGCCGCAGGCGTCACTGCTGATGCCCTTAACACTTGAAAATATTAATCTTTCCCGGTGCTGGAAGGCCATAATGTAGCCAAATAGCACCACTCAAAAGATGAACTTACAGATCATTTCGTTTTTCATTCAAATCACCGTGACTTTCAACGAAACATTTGTGCATTGTTGAAGTCTTTTATTTCAAGATACAATTGAACAATCCTAAATAATTTAAGGCAAATACTTTCATGTGGCTGGCCACAGCATTCTGGCCGGTCCGCGCCCGGTTTGACCGTGTTAATTTTTTTTATTTTTTTATTTTTTTAAAATTTTAAAATTTTGATTTTTTGAATTTTAATATTAATTTCAAAGCCGATGACGGGGCCGTTTGTGGTTTGTCGCCCCCTATTAGTTTTCGGAGCCGAAGGCGGAGCCGTTTGTTGTTTGTTGCCCCCTATTATTTGTTGTCGCTTTTCTAAATGGTACTTCGATGTATAAAAAGTGATATATAAACTAAATTTAAAAAATTTAAAAATTAAAAAAATTAAAAAAATAAAAATAATAAAAAAAGTTGACCGAATCAAACCGGATCAATTGACCGGATCCGATCCAGCCACTACTCTGTGGCCGGCTGCAGGGGAGGGTCCCTTGTAATCTAAATAAGCGATTCCATTCTCTAAACAACTGTTATATTTGACAAGCTATGGACTATAAACACATTTTTATGTTTGATATCCTTTTTAGGAGATACTAGTACCATAATGACTTGCTCTTGCAAAAACTAAAAAGGGCGAATACCACTCAGACATAATATTCACATATAATTAATAAAATATTTGTCACATATGGATATATCCAACTTGTAACTCTCAAATCTAATTATTCAATATTTTCATGAACTAATATAATACCCACTCAAAATTGTTTGGCCACAATATTTTGTTCTCATAAAATGAAAAAGAAAAAGGAAAAAAATAAAATTCCTGGTGGATATTTATGCATCACAGGGATGGTTTTGTCCTTTAAAATTTGTTTCTAGTTTTCCTTTCCGACTCCGAGCTCTACTTACTTTTCCTTAATGGCAACGAGAACGTTGAGCTCCATTGAGTTCCCAATTTTACCCTCGCCACATCCGAGTATCTCTCCTCACCTCCGCCGAAAACCGCCGTCCTCCGCTTCCATAATCCGCCGCAGGCTCCGGCAGAAACCACCTCCGGATTTTGAGATGTCAGGCTCATCCTCCACTTCACTCACTTATACCCGGAGCGAGTCCGACTCGGAGCCGTTGCTAGATTCCAGATGTCGTGAGTCATTTTCTACGTTTATATGCTGGTTTGTTGAATTTGATGATAAATTGGAATACGCTATTTTTTTACGTACATGCTAGTGTTTTCTGGCTGTTTCTATGAGTTTTCCCAAGTTTATGAACGATGTGCGCAGGGGATTTTTGCAGATTATGCAATTTTTGAGGCATTATATTTATATCTTCATGAGTTGAGAAGAGCGGATTTTTGTGGATAATGCGGTTACTGAACTAGAATATTTAAATAGCTGAGACTTGATATTTAATCTATGAATGTACGACTATAATAAATAAATCTCCTCAACTCTTGGAGATTATAGAATTCGCAAATAAAGGTGGTTAGAGTATTAGAGAATGGAATCGCTTGTCCTGTTTTTAGCTCGTTAGGCGGGAAAACATTTATATTCAATCAGGTGAATAAAGATTCATTCAAGGATTACATAAACTGGCTCTGTTAATCTGAGCTCGAACTGTGTATGTTCTCTCTCACACACCCCTATTTAACGTGTGCTCATCGTCAAGGCGCAGGGAAGGGGGATGTGATGGCAAGCGCTGCAGATAAAGATGTCACACCATCGAGCAAAGCTTCCCTGCACAAGAAAATATATCCTACCGACTCCATTGAATTGTTTGGGGTTGATTTAACTGCAGATAACATCGCAGTTGCTATGGTATATTTCGTGCAAGGTGTTTTGGGACTCTCCAGGCTTGCCGTCAATTTCTACCTTAAAGATGACCTTCATTTAGATCCTTCAGAGGTATTGAAACATACTTAATTAAGCCATAGCTAATCTGAAGGCATTTCTCAATCTAAATCAAGTTGATCAGCAAATTCTTTTCACATTTCACTTTTGTAAACTTGTTTGAATATTAAGTATCTAATGTACCCTCTTTGAATCCCTTCTGTTGTCTAAACTGCTTTCATGTTGCCTGAAGGCTGAAATAATCTAATTAGTCATTCAGATTTAGAGAAATTCAAGTAGCTGGTTCAAATTATGTACTTTCTTATATACTTTGGAGATAGTATTCTTTATTAACATATCCTTTGTGAAATATTGATTACTCACATTTCTATATGGTTGACTAGACAGCTGTTATATTTGGCGTCTCATCATTACCTTGGCTTGTTAAGCCCCTGTATGGATTCATCAGGTAGAACCACTTACCTGATTGTCGATCTCCTCTATTTCCCTTTTGCAGTAGAATGAATGTATTCTAAACCTAGTTATGAATGTATTGCACAGTGATTCATTCCCTCTCTTGGGCTATCGGAGAAGGTCATATTTGGTTATTTCAGGACTCTTGGGTACCCTCTCATGGAGTTTGATGGCAACCTTGGTTGATAGCAAATATGACGTTGCATTCTGCATTCTTCTGGGCTCTCTTTCTGTAGCATTTTCAGATGTAGTAAGTCCCTGTTATCATCATCATTTGGAGATATATTAAGTACTACTACTATTTTATCTTTTCTTGTGCTCTTTTTAGTTTCAAAAGTTCATATAACAATTAGATTGCTTTAATTTGCATACTGACATTAGATTGGATTGTTGATGAAGATTAATGTGCTCTCTATGGCATCCTGAATCATGTGGCTTAATGAAGATTATTTGATATATTAGACAATTACTTGACACTGCTGTATGCATTAAATTGTAGATAACTTTGGGTTAGTATCAACTTGACAGCCATATGCTTATTGTCAAATCATTTCATTCCTTCAAGAGATAAAGTATGATGCAGGTTGTGGATTCGATGGTTGTAGAGAGAGCTCGAGGTGAATCACAGAGCATGTCTGGATCCCTTCAGTCGCTTTGCTGGGGTTCATCAGCTTTTGGGTCTATTATAAGTTCCTACTTCAGTGGTTCTTTGGTGGGTGCTTATGGTGTGAGGTATTACCATATGATCTATCTCATAATTTTCATTTACATTTTCTTACTCATGACCTTTCAAACACCTGCAGGTTTGTCTTTGGATTAACGGCTTTGCTTCCACTAATAACATCTGCTGTTGCTGTCCTTGTGAGGGAGGAGCCAGTGCTTAGCCCGGAAAGGGTACATACTCTCTTACCAGATAGGTCTAGCTTTTTAGAAAGCTCAAAAAACAGCATCACACAGTTGTTGGTTACTGTGAAGCAGCCCAATGTATTGCTTCCCACTCTGTTCATTTTCCTATGGCAAGCAACGCCTCAATCTGATTCTGCCATGTTCTATTTCACGTATGTTGGCTCTGTGAGTACTTGATGATTCTTGTGGTTTCCTCTTTTGTCGTCTTGGTGATGGCTTTAACCGTGAGTTTTCTTTTCTCAGAACGAATAGGCTTGGTTTTACTCCAGAGTTTCTGGGACGCGTGAAGTTCGTTACTTCCATTGCATCATTAGCTGGTGTTGGATTTTACAATAGCTTCTTGAAAAGGGTCCCACTGCAGAAGATATTTCTCATGACTACTCTCATTGGCTCTGCTCTTGGATTAACTCAAGTATGAATTTTTCATGCTTCACGTGTCCTTTTGAAAGAAAAGATCATTGTGATTATTTGACTACATGTTCAACATATGTTAGGTTCTACTGGTCACTGGATTGAACCGGCAGCTTGGTATAAGTGATGAGTGGTTTGCGATTGGCGACTCATTGGTACTGACTGTTCTTGGTCAGGTATTTCTCTGTCTCTGTTAGCAGTCTCCTATATGTAGTTCATTTGGTTAGAAGATCAACGAGGCGTGTTTCCTTTTCAGATATCATTCATGCCTGTTCTCATTTTAGCAGCAAGAATCTGCCCGGAGGGCATGGAGGCTACTCTATTTGCAACTCTCATGTCCGTATCGAACTGTGGGAGCGTCCTTGGGGGTTTGATTGGAGCTGGACTGACGCAGCTCCTTGGCGTCACAAAAGATGAGTTTTCAAACTTAGCTTCTCTTATTATTCTTTGCAATCTGAGTTCATTGTTGCCTCTGCCTCTGCTTGGCCTCCTTCCTCAAGATATTTCTGATATCGATTCTAAGATGAATGATGATGTTGAAACAAAGGAGAACTGAGTTCGATATGATACCCCTTACGGGAATTTGTAACAATGTATTATGATATAGTTATTTAGGGAAACTGCTAGTTGTATGATATATATAGATATACATGCATTAGGCGAATGGTAGCTTTAGTTTTTATAGAATTTCCTCAGTTAGAGAAGCATAGGCTGGTTTTGTTGTTGTGTGAGAGGCTTGTTTCTAAGGCAGATGCATATTGTGGGTAAATTCTATGACAGAGGGCAGATTCTGATGATTTATGGGCAAAAACGTGTAAGCAGAAAAATGCGTGGGCTGGGCAACATAACGTTTGTCTGTTTTCGCCCATATAATGCAGCAAATACGAGATCTGCAAGGCACTGGAATTATCCAGGCTCAATTACTTCACAGTGTTGGACCAGACTCGATATGTTTGACTAGGATGTCCGTGATCTTAAGGTGTCAAATTTTAGATGTTTTAAATTATCTGCAACATGTATAAACAGTGGGATGAGGGTGAAATTATTGTATGTAGATTTAGATATAGATTATTTTGTTAAGGACTTATGATTTTTGTATATAATTGGCCTGTCGCGAATATATCTATCATGTTCTTATTATACGTTCCAAACTATTTGTCTTATTCAATTAGTAGAGTACTATCTATTGACGACTTCGTATCGATAAAACTTGCATCACAATTTCATTGATCTTTATTGGCCCGTTAAATTTAAATTTATACAAATTTGGGAATGCGTAGTTACTTTAACTAAGAGAAACAAATTCATACACTAATCTAGATTATTCGGACTCCAAACCTATTAAGTGCTTTACTAACGGGCTGCTTCGTGGTATGTTGCAAAATTCGCACAACATTGAAACATTTTGTATATTAAAAATTGTTTTGAAAGAACGGAAAGAAAAGGAAGGAAAAAAAAAGATTTTTAATTTAAAATATTTGCGCCATAAAATTACTCCATCCGTCCCATTTGAATTGACCTACTTGTTTTATTGGAATGTCCCATTTGAATTGACTTTTTTCCAAAATGACAAAAATTTAACATACAAAATGGTGGGATTACACTACTTTATCACTAAAAACAAACACTTTATTAATCCATGTGCATAAAGTAAGAGACCAATTCAAATAGGGACGTTGTGTATTCACTGTTCACATTATATCGTAAGACCCCTAATCATTGCATTTGAGTCCATACCTTCAAGACTCTATTTATTGCTGCATTTATAATCGCGTCTGCTCTTAATAAGACACGATAATTGTCATTATAAAACGTAACCGCCGCACACATATCAATAATGACAGTGAATTATATAACTCGATCATAGGCCATTAGCAATCATGCACAATTATTTAGTATACACAAATAAAAGGACAAACCAAATCTAGCAACTAAGACACAAAACACATTAATATCTTCATATCGGAAACTAAAGTACAAAAAGGAGTTTGGACTATCCCTGTGTGAAAGAACAAATTTTGGAAAGAGTAGTGATAAATCAACATAGTATGTATACATAGTAGGGGTTATTTTGCAATTTTCAAGGATCACTTCGATATTTTAAAAGTTTCGGTTCGGTTCACTTATAATTGATCGGTTCGGTTTTTAATAGAATTTAATTAATTTATTTTTCTTAAAATTTATTAACCAAACAATTAAAATAGTTATTTATTTATGCTATATCACCGGAATCGATACTCTTCCGGCCATCGGCGAAATCCGCCCCCGCCGATGCTTACGGGGCTATTGGTCAGCTGCCGCCGGCTTCTGTGGAAGCGTTGAGGAGGTGGTTCAATGGCAATCAAACATTAATTGATCGGAAAATTTGTGCCCTAGATGATGTCGGCGCCCGTCGCAATCTCCGGTGCGCCAACAACGCCAGATTATTTATACAACACTTCTTCTTTCTAGACGACGACGATGATGACTGATTTGATTTAAATTTCTGTTATTTAATTCATCTTGTATATGATTAATTAGAAATCCATACTAGTATTACATAAACGGAGATGGGTTATCTATATTTTATTTCAATGATTATTAAACAAGGGATGCTAATTGTTGTATCTCGATGATTCCACCCAGATTTTCTGATTCCATTTGAGTAAAAAGTGACTGAGAAAATCAAAATAAATGCAAAGTAACAACTGTAAAATTAAGGGGTACACAATGTCAAGTGTCGTTAAGATTTTTAACACGCTTTTATTTTCCAACGAATCGGAGTGGAGCACCGGGGAGTCGTCGGAGTGAAGGCGGCGGGGGCGGATTTCGCCAATGGCCGGAAAAGTATCGATTCCGGTAATATAGCATAAATAAATAACTATTTTAATTGCTTGGTTAATAAATTTTAAGAAAAATAAATTAATTAAATTCTATTAAAACCCGAACCGATCAATTATAAGTGAACCGAACCGAAACTTTTAAAATATCAAAGTGACTCTTAAAAATTGCAAAATAACCCATACTATGTATACATACTATGTTGATATATCTTTTCTCTTTTGTGGAAATTGGTTGAGACGAAAGCATAATAAGTGGTTATGTATGCGTTTATATATATACACATATAAATGTATGGGGCATGTGGGAAACCCATGTGAACGACATTTAAATACAAATTTCATAGTTTCTCATGATTATGATTTGGAGGAAAAAAACAAGAAGCCATGTGTGGGGAATAATTGAACAATGCATCTAGTGCTATATTTATGAATCAATGAATTTGTACAAGTTCGTGTGTTAAAAATAATATTGAGATGATTGTTAACTAAACCTTCTTAATTAATTAATAGCAAAAATCATTTCCTTTTGTTGGCGGTTGTTGTTTCAATCTTGAGGTAATTAGGAATGCATTCTGATCGTTCGAAAGTTTCGATTTGATTTATCAGTTATTTATTATCTCTTCTATTTGATCTTGAGGATACATAGTGGAGTTTATTTGGACTTTGTTACTTTGTTTTAAAGCTCTAGCCAAAATTTCGAATTTGAGTCCACTATGATGAGATCTTTAATTAATTTGTATGTTGACACAAATAAACTAAAAAAGTTATTTATATTTTGTCATCAAGAAAATATTAAAACTAATCGCACAGTGAACTCAAACACAAAACATTAGCCTCATACATTTTTTAATTTGGAGTTTCTATGCTAGTTTTTTTGATTCATTACTTTTACAATAGAGTCATCCGGTGTATATTTATGACATTCATGATGCATAACAATATTACAATAAGCAAAACTTTATGCAATATCTTTTAAAGAGATATGCTCGAGCTATTGAATTAAGTCAAATGTCTTATCGATGCTCCCAAAGTCTCCTTATGTTCAATTGTTCTTTTAGAAATTATTCGATGTGATAGATTCTAGTACTCTCTTTGTCCATTAAGTAGTGCATCATTTATTTTCAGTTGTTTGAATATTGTGAGTGAAGTGATTAGAGTTTCATTTTTATTGTGAGAGGTAAAGATATTAGAATGAACAATAGATTGTGGGCGGATAAAAATGGCAAAATAAGACACTATTTTACGGGTATAGGTAGTAAATAATCAATATGATCATGTCAAAGCAAATGTTGAGTTCCAGAGGGGTTGCGAACTGGTTTTGTGGGGGGGGGGGGGGGTGGGTGGGGTTGAATACACCAATAGGTGATTTTTGCGAAACTGGGATAAAGAGTGCTGATACTAAAGTATCAATGTAAGCGCAGAGCTTGAGACTGTGACTGTAGAAGTGTCAGTCAGAGTAACTTCAGTGTGAGAAACTGGTTGACAAGTTGAGGTTCAAATAAAACTCAGTCTAGATTGATAAAACAAAGGAGTTATAAATCTTACTGATTACCCAAAGGCTTGTCAGTTAGACTGATAACTCAAACAACATAAACAATTTGACTTATAACCTTATGTTATAACGTAGAAACAAATTAAGTGTTCAATATTTTAGCGTCAGTATTCAGAATAAGATGCGTAGATAGAAAATGAAATACTGAAGATAAAGAACACAAGATTTTACGTGGTTCGGAGTAAACTGCTCCTATACCCACAGATTGTTGATCAAACAGTCGTTCCACTCACAAAGTGCTTACGGGTGCACTGTAAACCTTTCACTAACTTCACTCGTTAGTGGCAACTCACAGTGTTGGATTTTCTCTCTTAGTTTATAGGCACTAAGAACGCCTATACACTTAGTTTTCGGGTGCTAAGAACCTTATGTTTAGACAACTGTCTCGAACACAAACACTCGAATTTTCTAACTCTGAAAAAGGGGGGTTCGAAATGCTCTAACAGATTACAGAGAAAGCCTCCCTGCGATCAGTCTCTAGGCTTAGTATATGATATTTGATGCCTAGGAAAAATCTAAGAGAACAAAGATATCTCAGAAAGATTGAGAACTACAAGTTGGTTTGGGTTCTCTTCTTCGATTTTAACTGTAAGAACAGGGAATGGGTGACTTGCGATTTTGGCAGAGCTTCAACTTGTGTATAGAATCGGTAATAGTCGAAGTGAGAAATGGGTCCTATTTATATAGAAGAGTTCTGGAAAAGATCCGTTGGAGCAAGGATCAGTTTCCCATAAATCTGCCGTTGTGAGATAGAGATTCAAAATCTCTCTCTGGTCTTCAATCTTCTCTCTCTCCTTGCTTGAAATAGCTTGGTACTTCCGAAGGTAAGGAGAGACGTTTGTAGATGAGAAATCCGCGCGCTTCAAGGCTTGGAGAGACGATCCTGCAATCTTCGCATTTAATGCGGTTGTCCCTGAATCAACTGTTTTACTTTTCACGTGGCAGGGGTGTATCTGCATTTTTGTCTTATTCTTCCGATTTCAGAACAACAGAAAGAATATTTTAGACTTAACCTTAATTTTCTTCTTTAATGCTTTAAGGAAACATTAAAGACAAACAGAGATTTGGTTCTCACTTTTCACAATTGTCCACGTAGGCGTCAGTCTTGACTTCAAGGAATACTGATCTTTCCAAATTGACTGACCTCAGTTATTCAGAAAGTGAATACTGACTTAATTGATGTTAGTATTACAATCCATCAGTATTTTTCTTCTCAGCCAAAAAATCTTCAGTTTCTTCAAGATCTTCTAGTCTTCAGCACGGCTTCCTAGACAACTAACTAGAAAAATGATCCTAACAATTGAATCATACAAACTGATATCTTTGTAAAATCTTAATTTTGGTATCATCAAAACAGAGGTATGATATTTTTCATTCATTTTTCCAACAGCAAACTACTATCCATCCAAACACAATTAATTTTGAAAAAATATGATCGATCAACATAACTTGTACGCTCGCGTATCTGTGGTTGTCGTAATTAAATAAAAATAATTAGAGATAAATGGAATTGAAATGTGTAAATGGAAGTTAGATGAGCATTTATAAGAGGAAGGCAAGTCCTATGCAGCCATTGGAATTGCCTGCTGCCCACTTGACAAAGCAAGTGATCCAATTTGTTGGAGATTGAGACAATTTTCGCACTTTTTCATGTGGTCTACAATTTAGACGTAGTATTCAGGTTTTCTTCATTTCAGCAACTCCACATAATTCAAATTTATCTATAGTAAATAATAATTCATTAGTATTTCTGCAAGTTGGATGTTTTCATTTTAGATATATATGTGATGTATGTATCTTATCCCAAAATGGAATAATATACTCTATATACTTATTAAAATTTTGTCTTTATCCATCCATCTTATAAATCTTATAACGGTGGAGATTTATACCCCTTTTTATTCTTTTAATCTAAGAAACTTTATAGTAAGAGCAATTGAGTAATTTTTCTTCTTCTTCCACTCTTTTTTTCCTCCTTATTTTCCAGGTACGTATATTCTTCTTCTTCACTGAAATTTGTTGATGCGTGGTGAGCCGCGGCACAACAAAGTTCGCCGAAAATTTGAGAAGAATGCAATGGTTTACATAGGAAGTCGGCACAAAAATGAAGAATCAGGCTGCAAAACTGGTGGAGGAAAATTGGAAAGGATTTTGCAGTCCAAATTAAACCTTTCATGCATGTCACCTGAACCTTACATGCATGTCAACTGAATTTGCATCATGTGTTGTTGAACCATGCATCTATTTTACTGAACCGACATACATTATGATAATCCATACAATAAAACCCTGCATATATATGACAAAATCGAACATTGCATATAACACAACGGAACACTGCATATGACACAACAAAACCCTGTATAACTAAATGTTTCGCTCCATAAAAAAAATCGACAAAATGTTTAATCATAAGATCTTGATTATAAACTATTATTTGCACATATATATATATATATAGGGGTGGGTTATGGTGCGAAATTTTCATTTAGCACATTTTTCATATGTGTGTAGCACTATCAGTATT
>JAYJMF010000025.1:1790851-1801113 GCA_036873715.1 Salvia sclarea | reverse complement strand
TTATATATAAACGGGTTCGGGTAGCGGGTACCCACATCTAATTTCCCAAACCCGACCCAAATCCGTCACGGGTATTAGTCTTCAAACCCATACCCGCCCCAAACCTATTTCGAACTTACCCAAACCCGACCCATTAGAGTTTGGTAAATACGGGTACCCTAAAAAACCCGACCCGTTGCCATCCCTAGTTACGATATTATTCAAATTTCAATATATTTATTTATTTGTAATTTTAATCATACGTGCATAGCACGTGCGATTGGATAAATCTAGTTCATATAAAATACATTCAATTTAAGAATCTTTCGACGAGTATGACTTTTAACCGACAACAGTGCTGGAGCCGGAGCTGATTCTCCCCGTCATTCTCACATATAATAGACAAATTATCATTCTTCTCAAATCAGAGAGAAAGAGGAATTTATTAAAACTTCATTTTGTTGATATTAGGGTTTTTTTTTCCCAATGGAACAGGAAGAACAAGGTGTTCCAGATCGTGCTGGTATGGAGGAAGATGAATTTCCAGACGAATTCCAGTGTTGCGTCTGCCTGTGAGTATTTTGATCACTATTAGATTTAATTCCTGAACGAAACGGTTCATGTGCAGAAGTGACATAACATATGTTTGTGATAAAATTAGGATTTCTCAGAATTGAACGTTCGATGTTCTGTTTAAGAGTGATTTCAATGCCTGGAAAAGTAAAACGGCATATCGATTCTTATTGTAGTGATTTATTTCTGTATTTTTTTTATACGCAGTGATTAATGGTGTTGTCGAAAATGTCTTTTCTGTTTTTTGCAGGGATATCATGTACAAGCCTGTGGTACTAGGTGTGACTATTGTAGTTGAAAGCTGCAATTCTGTAGTACAAGCTTATTACAACTTTTTTTTTTGTCCATCTTTAAATTTTCCTTTGTCTGTAGTTTGTGGTCACATCAGTGTTATTTTTTTTACCATTTTGGCAGCTTGTGGTCACATTTCTTGCTTTTGGTGTACATATAAAGCCATGGACACTTTTATGGAGTCTCATTGCCCTGTGTGTCGCAACCCGTATAATCATTTTCCTAGAAGCTGTGAATTGTTGCATTTCTTACTTTTGAAGTTATATCCATCGGCCTATGAAAGAAGGGCGGAACAAGTTGCAGGTGCGTTCTTGTTTAACTTTTTTACGTCGACTATTATCCTTGGTATACCCATATCCAGGTTTCCTCTGTAGGGGGCAGAGCAATGTTTTACATTTGTGATAAGTTTTTGTTCGTTTCATTAATTTAATTGCATCCACCTTGAGTCACTTCATGAGTTATGTTTTTTAGTATAGAGAGCCGAGATGTTTCATGCTTTAGGATTCACAAGCAACCTAGAACGAAGTTCAGAATTGTCTAATACTGGAAATGCAAGGTTTATGATAAAGAGGGGAAAAGTGAGGTCAAGACTGTAGGACCATTAGAAAATTTTGTACATGATATCTGATATGCCTGCAGTTAGAAGCAGCCAATTATATTTCTTCCTTCTCCCGAGCATCTTGTGTGATTTTCTTACGTCAATTATCTGCGGAACATTCTTAGGCCAGTTTTGATGAAGCAAAATCACTTTCTAGTTTCTACAGTATTCACCGTAAAAATATAGCACATCTCATGCATTAAGCACCAGCTACTACGATGGTTCCGTTAAAGGGCAAAGGTTGCTTGAGTCATGCATATAAACAGATATGTTAAGCTATTGAGATGTGCAACTTTACCTAACTAATCCAATTGAGAAATCATCTACCTAATTTGTTTACGTCACCAATATGCAAAAGCAAAACCATAACCATAGATTTTGATGGCCCAGTATTGATGTATTTCATTTGTTAATTAATGCATACCATAATATTTTTCATATCCTGTGTTTATTTATGCAAATGTCCTTAATCATCATATATATTCACCTATATTAATACAAATATAAGTATATTGGATGAGCTTTGGGGTGATTCTAGGATGAAGATTATGTTTCCTCTTGCTTGACTATTGTATGTTCTTGTTTGATACTAATTTTTCAATGAACTCTAAACCCGTATCACCTTGACTGCGAGTGGAATAGCTAAACACTCTTCCTTGTGATCTTAGCAGAAGAAGAAAAGGAGTATGATGCATTGCCACAATTTGAGGGTGACATTGTTGAATCTCAATTTAGTGAAGTGGATGGCGTCCGAGATGCCATGAATGAAGGCAATCATCCATCCAATCAAGATTGTTCACAAAGAACTTTGCACGAAGATAATACAATTATCCAACCAACATCAGGCTCTCAAACAACTACCGATGTGGCCAACTCCATGGTGACAAGTACTAGAAAAGTCCTTGTAACAGACTTACAGTGTGCTGTTTGCAAACAACTATTGTATCGCCCTATAGTTCTTAATTGTGGTCATGGTAAGTCATTTCGAATATTCCTATATTCATGTCAGGAAAAGTACGATTTTAAATGTTCGCTGTCTTTTTTGTGTTGCAGTCTATTGCGAAACCTGTATTCATCCAGACGATAGTATATATAAATGTCCAGTGTGCCATAGTGTACATCCAAGAGGGGTCCCTAGCGTATGCTTATTTCTACATCACTTCCTGGAGGAATATTTTCCTGAAGAATATTCAGCAAGGAAAGAATCTTTATCCCAATGCCATCACCATAGTCCATCTGGAAGTATGTTGCCATGTTTATAATCTTCATATCATGTGTTTTGGTAATTCAACTTGTCAGTTATGACATCTTTCTATCACATTATTGTCATTAGGCTCAACAAAAAATCAGGAGCAAACTGCCAAGCCTTCGTTTGGGCCTTCGTTGGGGCCTTCTGGCCACCACCAGGCCAACTTTCACCCTGGTGTCGGTTGTGATTACTGTGGGGTAATATCCTTTTCTTTGCTTCTGTATATCAGGTGGCATTTTGAGATTTCATTTCATCTCTCTTTTCAGATATCTAGTAAATTGGAGGTGTTTTGCAGTATGTACAGAGTTTCTTTGATATGTATATTTTTTAGAGAAAAAATAAATAGATCTTGTGAAAAATGTTGAAATTTTAGATTTGCAGTTTTTGGTTGCATCTGGGGACATTCTTCCTATAACTATGATCATCACAATGAGATCTGCATTCTATGATAGTTATTTGAGAATATTTAGGGTGAAAATGGTATAGATACATACAATCTGGAGTGAGCTCCATGTACTGATACTTATGACCTGTCAAACATGGAGTTTGCATGCCACTTTTAACTCGTTTTATAGTACAGTTATCGTAGACTGATTTCATCTACTTGTTTATATATTTTCCTGCTGAGACATATTACCCTTGTGAAAATACATCCATGATTCTATACAGATGTGTCCCATTATTGGAGTAAGATACAGATGCAAAGACTGCGTGGAGAGGATTGGCTTCGACCTTTGTGAGAATTGCTACAAAATTTCCTCCAAGCTTCCTGGTCGATTCAACCAGCAGCATACCTTGGAACACAAGTTTGACGTCATACAACCAAATCATTTACGAATGGTGCTGTCGAGCCTCGGGGCTGATCTGTCTGCGGAGGATGACGAAAATGATTTTGGCTCAGAGAACGATGGTATCGCGTAGTGTGCTGATTTTCGAACGCCAGCTGATCCACAAGTAAAAGCTACACTGCTACCAGCTACCTCAAATGGTCGTTTAGACGATCAGGTTAGCGATTCTGCTTTCCTACTTCATATAAGATGACTCAGAAGGCTACCCGCTTGGAATGTTTTCAATAGCCAGATTTGTAGTAATGCCCTGATTATTATCTGGTTCAGACATCCAAGAATTTGTAGCTTTTGGGCAAGCACAAATTTTGGATTATTGACTACAACATCTGATGGGAACTTAGAGATTACAAATCCCCAAATATTTGTGACACTATTATTTCGATAAAGATATCGAAAGGCCCTTATATTGTACCAATGTGTGTGATTTGTTCGAGTTCTTTTAAAAAAGAGAAACTTTTTCCATTCAATTTGATTTGTAAACAGACTATAAATTTGATTGAAGTAATTGGTCAGAGACACGACCAAACCGAACCATAAACACCCCGATTTCTGCACCATATTTATTCCATTGCCCCAATTTCTTGAAGAATTTGTTAACTTGAGAAGTTGAACAGTAGAGCTCCCAAGGCCAATCCTAGAATTCCAAGCGAGAGTAGAAAATGAAGAAACTTAGTTGACTCCTTCGACTTCTCGTTGGAAGCTTTAGCCGTTGTCGATGGCGGCAAATCCACGGTGGCGACTTTTGTGGTGGGGTCCACCTCGCCAACGTAAAATTCGTCCAACATCAATCTAGCAGCGCTGCCGTGCCCTACATCTTCGAATTCTTGACTTGCGTCACTGCCTGCAATTCTTTTAATTTTAATTGGCTTCTTTTATGAGAAAAACTGAAACAGTGTGTTCAGTTCATCTGTAATTTATGTTTTGTAGCACAAATACAATATTGATGTATGGAATTAATTTATAGTATATTGTTGTATTGTATTGTATTCTACCTGCTTGTCCCACGATGACTTCGTCGCCGCCAGGATGCTCATCTAAGTAGCTTGTAACATTATAGACCTGTATTTCATTTTGAAAATATGGTAAAAGAAGCCAATTAAAATTTTAAAAAATGTGTCCCAACTTGTATTCCTATGTTACGTGTGGTAAATAATGTGTCCAAACTTGATCTTGACGGCCCGATCTATATTAATTTCTTTTATTATTGTTATTAGAAGATGATATGTGATGGTTGCACATTTTTTTCATTGTGGTGACTCCACCCCCGACTTATTAATTGAAGAGAAAGCGTCTTACCAATTAAGATGCATTTTTTTTTGATAAACAAATACAGAAATTTTTAAATGGCCGCGTCACGGAGGACTCGAACCTAAGACCTTTGACCTCGGGCATTAACCTCCTACCACTAGGCCAACACACACACACAATTAAGATGCATTTTGTTGTCTCTATCCGTACTAATTTTGGCACACAAGACAAGATTCTGGTTGAATCGATCTTTCAAATATATCGATCTTTAGTCCACGGCCATTAAAAATATTGAATCGATGAAAACTAGTGATCGTGATTTATTAACTTCGCTAACGACTCATATAATCCTATACTATAAATATTGTAAAATAAAATGTTTTTCAAAATTATAGATGTGATAACACTTGATTGGATCGAACTCAAAAACCTTTTTACCTTCATAATATACTGAAACTTAAGGTTTGAGCTTTAAATACCACTTAAACAAACTACAGCAGTCCAAAATACAAGGTTTTATTCCAACTGTCCACCTCTGACGATAAATCTTATTTGGTTTAGCTTAATCTTTATTTATGGTAAATACAGTATTCAAATGTTTTGGACCAATTTGTGTCGATCAACAAAATTTACAAAAAAAAAAAAAATATGTTTCTGAAGCAAATTATTTTCGTTCGCGGAACCAAAATAAGCTCTGTTATAAGAAAAAGAAATAATTTGAGAAAAGCAAAAGAGAAAAGTTACATACTTGACTAGGCAGATTATATAAATTGGATAATTACCTTTCCATTGATTATAACCCAGCAATCATCGGAAGTTTTGTGAGCAGAAACATCTAAATAGGTGAAGACTTTGCTTTCTGCCCCCATTTATCTGAAAATCTAAAGCCAGAAAAAGAGAGTTTTTTTCCAACTTTGTGCAATTCTTGATTTTCAATTGAGACATGTATGTCTTTATATATATAGGTGTTAGTGATAAGAATCTACCAAAGGCTACAAATTTAAGAATCTTTTAATAACTTTGTTAGGTCTTTGACAGGTTTAATACCATATTTTATCATTATCCTAGGTGGAGTTTTCAAGCCTGAGATTGACATATATACATATCAGATTTTTGTTTTTGTTTCACTAATTATATTTTACTAGCATATCATTTACATAATGGGTGTTGGCGTGCTATAATCCTATTCGATATTTTTCAAATTTTATATAATTATAATATTACAATTCTATTTGATATTTCTCAAATAATATTTTATTATAATATTATTTTATCTAAGAAAATATAGCTACATTCTTGATGTTCAAATTTTATATATTATTGTTTTAAACGATCCAATTTATTCTAAACAAACAAAGTAGAACTATAACAATCTCCAACTAATAACATGTAAAAGTCAATTACACCACAATATGCCGAACTCCATCTTTAATCAAATTATCAAAAAAAAAAAAATCACACCTTAACACGTCAACATATTGTAGTATCCCGCATTGGTTGTTTGTTTCCCATCCCAATACTATTATACTCCCTTCGTCCTTTGTATTAATGCATTTTTTGTTATTTGATATGTCCCACAAAATTATGAACTTTTCGCTTCTGAAAATGATCACACACTATATTTGACTTTTATACCCTTATTTTTATATATATTTACAATACCTTTACACTTATCAACACTCTTATCTATTAAATTTAATTAACTACATTTTATTAAAAATTATTTAGGATTAAATGGTGCATTAATATGGGAGCGAGGAAATTAAGTATTTAATTAATTTGCTACTGATGTCAATCCACATTGTCTTGTTACTTTTTTCAATTTATATAGTGCTCTTTACAATTCCATACATGATCACTAATTATATGATTGTCGTTTTTATGTGCAGTTATATTTGTGTAATTATATAGACTAGTTGTGAATTTGTGATGTCGTAATTACGACCTCAATTATCACTATTGGTACTATGACATATATAGAAGTAGCCTGATTAAATATACTCTGTACTAACTATGCGCGATATATTATATATAGAATTTAAATAACGTAGAAATAAGTAAGTCGGTAAGAAATTTATTATTTCACTTAAAACATATAGAGTTGTTGCATTAAATGTATACAATTATTACACATAATACATATATATGCATTAAATCTAGTGCAATGACGATATGATTTGCGTTCAGTGCAAAGCCAGTAATGTTCTCATGCTTATTTTTTAGAAGAAATTTAATTCTTGTTTCTAGTTTTGTTTAAATTGATAAAAAAAAATCTCCTATAGTTGAATTTTTAGAGTAGAGTTTATTATATAGTATAAATTTGTTGTGAGAATAAAAATTGAGCTTCGTAAAGCAATATTCATAATATTGAAACTTATAATTTATTTTGTGTGTAATTATTTTAATATTTAGGTTATTATAAATGTTTGGTTAGTAATTCCATAGCCAGTTAATTATTTTTCTTCTAATTTTTGCAAGATAATTAGTCTAATTACTTATAAAGACCACATAATTATTTGGAATATGATTTTTAAAAGTATATTAAGTAAATCACTTTAGTTGTAAGATTATTTTTTTTCAAATAAGTTTTAGAACAAACAACAATAAATTCTAGTTATGGATATATTAAATATTTGGAAAATTGTGAAAATTAAGACGTTAGTTTGAGTTTGAATTTGTTAGTTATTTATAAAGATTTAGTTTTTTGTCATGTAAAATTTTCTTATGAACTTTTAGAACCATACTCCATCCATCCCACAAAAGCAGCTAGCTTGGTCACGAGATTTGATGAGATTGAAAAATAGTTTTAAATGATTATAAAATTAAATAATAAAGGTGTCTCAAAAAAAATGAACTAACTTTTGCGGAACAGAGAAAGTAATAAATTTGACTACCTTGAAGAAATTTTTTGGCTCCTGCACATTTACCTCTCAAATTGTGTATGCTATATAATTATTATTATAGAGAATGAGAAAAGAAGATAAATTATTAAAAGATAGTACTTAATATAGATTGTAAAGTTTAGGCAGGAAAATAAGTAATTAGATTTCATGAAGTTAATTATATTTTAATAGCATTTCATTAATGAAAATATATTTTCACATTTTTGAATTTAAATATTCACCTTATGAAAGTGGAATTTCATGTTCATTATATTTATGATTTACACCCATTTAAAAAAAATAAAATATTCAAAGAAAATGAAGAACAAAACTTACTAGAAATGGACAACGAGGTGCGGAACTTTGTGAAGTATAATATTTTGTAAAGAAAAGTCAAAGTCGATGTTGAGCTAGCGATGCCGTCGGGGATGGTGGTGGAGCCGTCGCACGTCAGCTGTAACTCCACCGCCACTCCTCTGTCGCTGATGTGCGACTTCTCTTGTTTCTGACTCTGGAAACCTGTTCTGTTCTCTTCTCTTCGGTACCTCTGGTACCATTCCTTTTTTATAAAAAATTTCCCTTTTCTTGATAAAAGAAAAAAACAACTAACATATATAAACTCAATAAATAAGAAATTTGTAAATTTCATAAATTGGAATTCATAATATGCAATGTATATAAATAAAAGATCGAGTACGGACAGTTACATAGTTGCTCTCGATCTTTCAAGAGTAACACATAAATTCATTCAATATCATTAATGATGATGAGGGGGCCGGTATGTGGTGGTGACTTAAGTTAATCAAAGATTTACAATCACCGAGAATGCAGATATTCCAAATATTGGCACTATTTCGTTTCCCCTCAAAATAATCTCATCTTCAATTTTTCTCAATGTTAAAGCGTACTCGCAACTTTGGATGCAATCCGTGCTAGCTGTCAGTAGTTCATACGTCGGAGCTACGTATTCCTTACTTCTTACTTGCCGCAACGCAGCTCTAAATCCACCCACCACTTGGTCGTACGACAACTTGCACTCTCGAATGGCCGCCTTTCTTTGGGGTTCAATATTTGTTCGATTGAGCATGTTCTCGATGTGCGCACACGTGTTTGTCGAGTTGGAAATTCCCGCCTCGATTATTGCGATAGATAGGCCGAATAGGTCCTTAGCGGATACTATACTCGGTATGGATTGAAGGACGCGGAAGCACAATTCAGTGTCGAATTTGATGGAATCATTGGAGCAAGCCTTTGCGAGCAATGAAGGAGTAGCAATACTGTTTTGGGGGGTTGACGTTAAAATGAGAATTGAAAAGATGAACAAAATTGTTGGGAATGGCATTGAAGGAGACATTCTTTTTCTTTTCGGCTTAGTTAGGATAGATTTAGTATTGTTGTTGGTGAGTGTGCATGCCTCTTTCTCTATATATATATAGTATGAGGAATGATATTCTACACATTTTATGTGAGCACCAACCATATTAAAGTTAATTAATATATTTTTTATTTTTTATTAATTTCTAATACCTAATAAAACATTATTGATATCATTAATTATACAAATGGCATAGAAATCAAATCTCGATTTGCCATTTTTTTATAAAAATTGAGTTTTTAGTCACATAAATTAAAAATCACAATCCGAACTTTGATTTCTATGAAATTTGTAAAATTAATCGTGTTAATAATATTTTCTTAGATAATAGAAATTAAAAAATATAAAAAATAAAAAAATAGTCAATGTGCTTAAATGTGATTGATGATCATATAAGGTGAGTAAATTGAATGAATCGAGCATTGATTTTAAGTTTTATCTTGCATTAATGATGTTAATAACCATTTCCATTTGTTAGGTATTAAAATTTAAATAAATGTATAAAATTATAAAATAAAATAAAAAGGCTTAAATGTGAGTGGTGCTCACATAAGAAGCTTATGTAGGGGTGGTTATAGTGAGAAAGCTCATTGGTGCAGACCGTAGAGAAAAAGAATAGACATAAAGATTTAGCACATTTTCATATTTGTGTAGCACAATCAAAATTATTATGTTGCATATTTTAGTTTAGCACATATTTCATCTCTTGATAGCATGTCTTTCATTGTAGCGTAGTACAAGAAGGATTATGGTGTTGCACAGTAATCTGCGCAGCACGTAAAGGACAAAACTTTTGCACAAACGAAATTAAATCTCAACCATATATTGATTTAGCAAATCAAATGCTCAAATTCATTCTTATTTCCTACCAAATTTTTATTCCATACTCGAACCATCTCCTATAATATATATTTATTATAGAATCAAAGTGAGAATCTGCTAAAAAATATCATCATTTTAGAAACTAGAAAGTAGAAATTGTTGGGTCCCTTTGTATACTGAACATGTGTATGGAGGGGGGGGGGAATACACCTGAATGCAGATTTTTGACAAAGATGTTGCAGCGGAATAATTAAGCAGCCTATAGTTACAAATCATACTGACTGAACGAATTCTGGTCAGTTGGACTGATAACTATCTCAGGCTGAACTTAGTCGGTTACAGCTTAGGCTGTTGCAGATTTAGGTTTAAGTTGACTTAAGCAGTTTTCAGAATATGG
>JAYJMF010000025.1:1734222-1770105 GCA_036873715.1 Salvia sclarea | reverse complement strand
ACATTACATATATTTTCCCAACAATTTCCCCCTTTTTGATGATGCCAAAACCTACAAGCAACAGGAAACACACAACAACAGAGATAAAGACATAACATTTAAAGCAATTAAAATCAACAGAGCCTGGTCAACTCGAAATTGACATCAGGTTGATTGAAGAGCAAGACGTAATTTTCATTAATATACTGAAAAGACTTCAGTATTTGATTTACATGATGCGTACAGAGGAAAAACATTAAAATATTACAACATGGAGCTAAGTCCATACATTTTAAAGAAGTTCTTCCTCAGCGTCTTGAAATCTTCACTCTTCTTGTTGATCCTCAGAAGTCCTGCTAGCACGAGGAGCTCGCGCTCTACTTCAGCAAGATTCACTCTGTCTCCAGCCATTGGTGGGGTCGCTGCCTTGTAGCTTGGATAGTTGATATCCTTTATCTTGGCACGAGCTGCAGCATCCACCAACTTCCTCACTTCATCCCTTTGAGGATGGCATTGTAAAAACCACTTCCAGGCATCAGCTTCAGATAATTTATTGCTGTCAAAATTGAAATCTTATGCGGAAGGAGAAAAATACAATGATAAAACAAAAACATGCATATGATAAAACATAAACAAGCATGATGAGGTATAAATCTCATTAGTAAGATTGTATTTCGTGTGAAGAATCGAGAGTTAGAGCGGTGAAGAAGCTGATTAGAGAATTATTTGAATCTGAATATGGAGATGATAAAGAAGAGGAGAGAGAAAGCTTGTTGAGATACAAAATATTATAATAATAGAGTCATATTAAATTGTACATGGATTCCCCGTAGCAATCTATCACCCATGAAACAGTTGAGCTGCCCATGCGGGCATGAATTCCCTATTAATAGGGGAAAAGACCAAACCTAACATCAAAAGGCCCATTAAGAGCCCTACCAGTTAAAGCCTCGTTAAAACTTATAACGCAACAATCTAATGGGAAAAAACACTTTATATATATGAAAAAAAGTATTCGGTCTAAAGGTAAAATGGTCAAATGTGTCATCTTTAGATATGGCATCTCCGCATCTGTCGAATATCTTTAAGTTCTACTTTCATTTTTCATGTTTGATGAGCTAACTCAACTTTGATATTCGGCTATGACAATGCTTTAATCTTCAATGCCCGATTTCAAGTCTGACTGGCTTCAAATATGAGAGTATTTGGAGTTGTATTTCAGTTGAAGTTCGGTGTGGTGCGTCCAGATTTGATGTCAAATATGTATTTGATTCTTAGTTCCTATTTCATTAAGTAACCAACATTTATTTCAGCTAAGTTAGCATAACTTAATACAATTCGTAACTAAACCTCATACCTTTTGAAATTGTGTCTAAAATAAGGTGACGGACGGACCCATTTTTCATGCTCTTTTTGGGTCATTCTTTGGTCTAGATAGAGCCATTTTTTGTGTGTGCTTGCTTGTGTTTATATCTGGGATGACACGCTTTGGGTTTTGCAGGTTGGGAAGGATCTTGGGTAAAGTCAGGTCACCTCCTGTGGAAGAGGCAAAATCATGAAGTCGACATTGGGCAAGGCATTGCCCAAGATAAGGTACCACACGAGAGCTGAGCTTGACCGACTAGTTGAAGTGGAAGTATCGGCGTGATCAAGAGGATGAATAGATGAAGAAGGCTGGAGGAAGGTGAACATCTTGGTCAAGACCTTGGGCAAGATGTTGCCCAAGACACGCACCGCGTGGGATTCAGGTCGGACATCTCAAGACGAATGATAAATCAGAAGAAAAGTGAGTATGAAGCTTGGGCGCGAAGACAAAGGCAACTGTGGTCAAATAATCAATCTCTAGCAAGACTTGCACCAAAGAAGAAAAATTATGGGCAAGACATACTTTTGCCACAGAGAGTTTTTTGCCGAAAACGGCAAAGTCAAGATCTGGTGGTTGGGATGAGACAAGCACGCCCTAGCTGCTCCAAAAACGTCTCCATCAAGCTCAAACAAACCCTAGCAGCTCCCAAGAATGTCACATCAAAGCCCAAGCCCATCCAAGATCTTGACCTACCTATAAAGAGAAGAAGAGAGAGAGAAATTCATTATCAATTCCATTATGCTCCACTCTACAACTTAGCCAACGTTTTTCCTCAGTAACTTTTACTCTTTTTATGTCTTTACTTCCATGAATGTTGGTGAGAAAGAAACAAGCCCTATGGGCATACTCATTTGGCTTATGTACTTCTTTGCTCTGGTTCAGGTTGGTCCTTGCCAGAGACAGCTTTTATTTTGAGTTATGGTTTTCGTTTATTTCTTTTTTTCTTGCTTTCCATGATGTTTAAGTAGTTTCTTATGCTTGACTCGGTGTGAAATGAGTTGATGCTCGGTCATCTTGAGTTGGGAGGTCAAAATAGTGCTCGAGAGTCTTGTGTGTGTGTTCCTGACCAAGTTCATTGTGTTAGTTGCAAATAGCACTGTAGGCAAGGTTAGGTTACAAACAATAGTTGGAACTAGGCATCGAGTGTCTCTTTGCCCCGAGTAGTGTGACTTGTATGGTGATTGTAGTCGTCGGCCCTTAGGCAAGGAGCCGAGTCATCCTTACCTTGGGCAGGCCTTTGGCTAGTTGGGTTGCCTAGTACGGCAAGCTGTCGGGGCGGGAACCTAGTGAAGTATCTTCCTAGAGAGAGCGTCTTGGTAAGGGGGCAAGGCAGGGGGTCTCTGTACTTAGTCCTAACACTGGGCAAGCTAGGGTTGGGTGGACTGGTGTACGTGACGAGTAAAAAAAGTCACCTACCACTTGGTAACTGTAACCAATAACATACACATAGGGTGAATATCCTTAAACCAATTATCGACTCCTTGACCAACGCCTTGACGAGTGGATCCCTTGGCCAAGTTACTTGTTTTTACTAATTTTCTTTATGTGTTTACGTTTTAACTTTTATCTACATCTTGCTTAAGATACATCTCTCGATACATCCTGCCGAGACAGCCAGTCTTGACTGACACCTTGCCCAAGGGCAACCACCTTTTCAAACGTGACATCTAGAGAGAGAACACAACCAGCTCTCTTGGGTTCGACCCCTACTTACCACTTGCAGAACCAAGTGCTCAAAGTAGCGAAACTTATAAATTTATCTTGGCAAGGCAGAGTTCCTGACGACAAGTTCGAGCCTCGCCATAAGGCATGTATAAAACAATAATCATTGATGCATATTTAAAACATGCCTACCATACAATAAAAACATGCATACTACAAAATGAAATATTGCATACGGCAACAAACATGCATATTTGCAAATATAAACATGCATTATATTGGACAAATTTCGTATGTGCCCAACCATTCAAATAAGTCGGTCCAACCAGCGAGTTAGCCGAATGTCATAATAGTAAGCCCACCACCAACAGGGTGTCTCAGAACATGTTTCCGGGCTCACAGATGGGGCTAGGTCAGTCGACCGTGTCAATCCATACGATCCAACATGTTTAACAAGGATCATGCGATATCATTATTGGGAAAATCATAACAGCTAAGGTTGGCGAGTTGGGTATTGGAAAACCTTAGCCGCCACGTAACCTACCTATATATACGAGATGACTAGATCAAATAAAGCATCCAGTATTAACGCTCATATTCGCCTCCACTTACTATCACGACGTCTCTGCTATCTGCTTACTTATTCCCACCGCATCCATGCTCTCATCTCCCTAGATTTCCGGCTAATCCGACTAGACAATCAAGCCAGTCCGATGAGACACATTTTACTCACCCATCTCTATTACGTTCAATTGCTTATTTTATTATTTATTCTATTTTCCTTTTTATCGATTATCTATTTACGTTTGACTAACTTGAGCGTCATAAGCCCTTCTATCGACGCCCCCACCGGTGCTCCTAGGAGCTTTATAACGTATCTTTTGATCTCAGATTGCTAGTGCTCGTTGTACTGGACATTACCCGTCGTCCCATTCCGTAATTGTTAAATTTATCCGAACATGTATATTACAAAATATAAACATGTACATGACAAAATTGAAACACACATTTAAAACAAAATTCACAAATCTCCCACACAAATCTCCCATTCTCATATACTCCCCTCATTCACCAAAAATATGCCTAAATTTCCCTTTTGGGATGCCCACAAAAATATGTCTCTTTCCATTTATAGTAGTAAGACCCACACAACTTTCAATATCAACCACATATTTAAAGTTACTATTTCTCTACTCACACACTACCTACTTTTCTATTAAAATCCATGCCATTCAAAATGAGGCATATTTTTGGTGGACGGAGGGTGTATGTTTCTTGTTCTCTTATCCAATTTGAACAAAGGTTGTTATTGTTGACCACATGCTTTTTTCGATTAGTTCTTCATTTTCTTTCAAATTATAGAGCTAAAATGAAAAATTTAAATAAGAGAATAAAGTTTGGAGTAATGAATCTTATATAAATGTTTATGTCCAATCGTATGCATTCATGTTGAGTGATAAACATACTTTTATAAAATATGCATGTTTTGTTTTTTGTATTATAACATGAAAAAAATTAAATTTTTGTAGTACTCCTACAAAATAAAATCAACATCCATTAGCTTAAACAAAATAAAAATCTCTATCATATGGATATTTGATGAATGAATAAGATTGAGTCCTATATGGAGTACTACCTAAGGCTTGAATATTATATGATTAATTCTTTAGGGGTGGATATTTGATGAATGAATAAGATTGAGTCCTATATGGAGTACTACCTACGGCTTGAATATTATATGATTAATTCTTTAGGGGTTGGTTTAGGTGAGAAGACTTAATTTCTTAAGAAATGATAAGAATTTTCGTCCACTGATCTTGGGAGATCAATGGATTAGATCTATTTTTGATTGTGCAAAATATTTTAATTGTTTGTGCAATGATTTATTCATACATGAATATTATTGCACAAAGTGTATTCAGTTGTTGCACAAAACGTATCTAGTTGTTACACTATGATAATGTTGCACAGAATGTATAAAGTTGTTACACAATGTTGTGCAACAACTTTTTTGATTTTGTGTCAAACAATTATACATTTTGTACAACTTTCGTAACATTTCACACCTTCTCACAAAAAAATGCATTCTCACGGTGACCAGCCCCTGATCCTCTGTGGGGCGTTTGGTTTCCTTGATGGGATAGATTAGATAATTTAGATTGATAGGATAAATGATAATTGGATTATTAATCATGTGTTTGGATTGCTTGATTGCAAGGTTTGATAACTGACGTAATTATGACCAAAATATTGCATAATACCAAAATTATCTTTTCAATCCATTTCTTCGTATTTAATTATGACTAGAATTAATATAATAAAAATTAATTTTGTAAATTTGCATTATGGATTGAAGGCTTGATTGATAATCAACCCAAATTTGGCTTGATTAGTAATCAAGCAAATGGTTGATAACATGCGGGCCAAATAATTAATCATGGGTCCAATCATGCAAACCAAACACTTGATTAACCTTGATTATTTTATCAATCAAGGCTAATCAGGAAACCAAACGCTCCCTAAATGTACGGACACTTCCCTTTGTACAAGGTAAACATTAAAATGGTTCTGGAAACTGATACAAGAGTTAATAAGAGTGCAGTACAGAAAGGTTGAGTATTTTTAATTACTAAATTATGTGATTTAAGTCTTTCAACCAATATTTGTACTTGAATAAACCTAAACTTTTAAGTGCTTTTATATCTAACCAAAGCAAAAGAATGAGAAAATAATGGAAGAAGGATAACAAGGGAGCCTGGTATCTTAAATAATTGCAACCACAAAGATTCCCCTATATTTCATTTAACCAGTATTAAACAGCCTTTATGATAAGGCAAACAAGAAAGATGAGAATTTTACCTTCGCTATTACTTTTGAACAAAGAATTTTGATGTATTTCGGTTGGTAGTCATCTTCGTCCTCGTTCTTTATGGATAGATGTAAAATTAAAGCAAGCTCCGCGTACATAGCAGATCATCATCTTTCTCCCTGTCAAAATTCAAAGAAACAAAACAACAATAAGGTAAATATATATGCTATAATGTCGCATTTGATGATCTGCCACTTTGTTTATTTTGAGGAAAAAATATGCTACATATTATATGAGTATACCACTTCTCGACATAAAAGATACGTAAGGAAAATGCAGCGGGTCAAAAAGTTTGAAACAAATGGCATCAATTGGAGGCTCGTGTGAGACTTGATTCTTCTTCTGACATGCCCACCTGTAAAGCTTAACAAATATCAATAACATGTGGCCATGGAGATCAAATAAGCTCCAAAACATGGCTGTCTTTCACTAGAGGCCATCCTTTATCAAAGCAATCCGCAATCATGAAGAGATGTATCACATTATCTCAACATTCAAATTGGAAGATAAAAATACCAATTCAAACATATTATCAGGTGTAAGAGTCAGGTGGTTACAAAGGAGCATCCATTTCATTCAAAGAAGATTATCCGAAAAGTAAAAGCTATATACAATCACAAAATTGGCTACTCCTGAGAACCAGATTCTATCAAAGAAACAAGTTGGTAAGAGCAGTCAAAAGAACTAGCTACTTCAGCTTCTTAGCTGTATAATCAACAACTCCAATTTGGCCATATCATAAAAATGAGCCTGCTTTTGGAAGTGTTTTCATTAATTACCATCTTCTTGATGCACTTAAACATCCCAATTGAGTTGGTAATTCTTGGAAAGCTTCACTAAACAAAAGATTGTTAGGGAATTCTCATTTCTTTGCTTCTTGAAGGGTCCATCAATTATTTTTGTCATTTTGATTGGTCTGTGAGGCACGGATATCTGGTGCAGGTCCAATTGTCTTTCCTTCACCCGCAACAGTTCCTTTTTCTGTAGAAGTATTGCCTACAGGTTCATTCGGAGTACTGCCTTGTTCAACTTGACCAGCTCGCTTTTGCTCGTTTTGATCTTCTCCTCCTTTTTTTGTGGCATCGTCCAAATGCTTCTTAGAATGTACAACAAAATCCTTCACTGTCGCCTCAATCTTATCTAGTCTCTCTTTAACCTCCAAAAGCTCTGGACTAGATGCTACTAATGCTTTTTGTTCAGCAGCCTTGAGCTCCATCTCTTTTGCTTGAGCTTCAAACTCAGCTTGCTTCTTTATTTCCAAGGCCTGACACCATAATCAAAGGGGACCCAAAGTATGAATATCACACCATGTAGCCAGATCTAAAACATATCACATGGACTGCTTTGGAGGATTATTCACATGCATTTCATATTACATTTATGCATGTTTGTCAGCTATCTAATATTACTGGAGAGGTAATAGTCCTTCCTTTTACATTTACGAAAATTCTGCAACAGTTAAGTGCTACATTATCCTCTAAGTTGCTTTCCTACATCTAACAATGCACATAAACCACATGCTCATTTTGCTATTGCTAATCACATATCAGAAGAGTATATCATCTTGAAGAAAGCCATCCACAGTCTTAAAGAGGTGTATGTAGGTGCCCTTAAGAGAAAACAACCTGCCATACAGATATACGGCTATACACACACAGACATGCACATACATACGTAACTCCAAAAGGACGATATTTAAAGCAACTTAGTCCTGAAATCCCGCAGCACTAGAAACAACCGAAACTTGAACTAATTTACTATATTTAGATATCTAACAAAGCCAGCAACATCCAGTTAAGACTCTGCTGTTAAATAGCCAATAGATTAACAGAATCTATTTTCCTCTGATACTAACTCAAGAAAAAACCAAATCAGTTGTCTTGTTTTATTTTACAATGATATGTTATATCTAGGCATTATAAAAAACAAACAATAGTCTTTACCAAATTAAACCCAACAAGGTTCAGTGCGAGTGAGATCCACATGCATCGAATTCAATGACTTTTCCATACTCAGGATCGGTTTGGTAATAAGAGGTCAAATACAAGAACGGACGAGTCTTTGAATGACAAGGACGTCGAATTATTCCAAATGGTCATGGCTAGCCTTAAAGAAACTAGTTCACATTATCCGATTAAGAAAGAAAAGATATTAGTATCTAAATGTGGTTCAGTATCTTTCTTAATATAATAACAAAAAAGTAAAACATTATCTGATCCATCTGAAAATCCCAATTAGAATGGCAGCAACGCAAAACAGTATGCAAATCCAAAGCATCCGCTTGGTTGTTGGTTAGGTTTTAAAAGGCATCTCTAAGTGTTGTTTCAATAACACACACATAGTTGTGACTTTCGAATAACATGAAATCTGAATTTTCAACTAGTACCATGTAAATACTTGTGTATCATACAGAATCGTAAGTTTTGTGGGATTAAAAAGCCAACAATAAAGCAACATAATATGTAAAACCATACCGCA
Organism: Salvia sclarea; assembly: GCA_036873715.1. Lineage (NCBI taxonomy): Eukaryota > Viridiplantae > Streptophyta > Magnoliopsida > Lamiales > Lamiaceae > Salvia > Salvia sclarea. Next base: position 1,761,751 of record JAYJMF010000025.1, on the reverse strand, counting down.
TCCATTTTTTTCATTTCACCGCGGGCATACTGAGCAACAAGATACACAGCTGACACAGAAAGTCACAGAATTAATCAAAAATCCTACCGAAAAGCGAACCAAACTCAATTTGGTGATATAAATTGGGAAAAAATGGTCTTTAGATGAATAAAACGTGGTACCCAACGACGGCAAGCAAACAATGACTAGCTGCACCAGATGGAAATCCAACCTAAAAAACATCGAAACAAACTCAAAATCAGCTCAAACAATAAATGACTGTAGGAAGGGAAAAAACGAGGTTCCTACTACTGAACGCCACTGATCGACGTAGTGCCTGAACTAGAAATTTCGAGAAAAAGAAAAGAAGGAAAGCTCACCCAAACTTGTTCTTCTTGGGAGAGTCGGAGAAGAGGATTTTTGCGGCTTTCATGAAATCCAGATTATCAAGAGCTTTGTATTGCTCATTGTAATTACTCAACGACCCGCCGCCGCCAGTGGTGGTGGGTTTGTTATTTCCGGTGGCGGAGCAAAAGGTCCGGGTCGGGTAGGGTTCGACTCGGTTCGGACATGGGATCCGATTCAAAATCCCTTTACCCGCTAGAACTCGTCTCATGATCTTGCGCTCAACATTCCATTTGAGCATTGACGGAGATGGGAGTGTAAAGTGTGAATTCGTTGCAATTAATGGGCTGGATATAAGTAGATCTTCACCTTGGGCCTTTTATTTTAGGCCCAACTTTAGAAAACAAAACAGAATGTGTATCTATCTCAAGCCCATAAATTAGGCATATAGTACATTTTTTTTTCCAACTCAGGAATATAATCATTCAATTCTATCATATCAAGCATTTGTGAAGGGTGCAAATTAAAAATAATCACACAAACAAGTGATAAGGAAACAACATCTAACCTATAATTAGGCAAGCCATTGCAGAAGCACAGGCGTGTATATAGGGGCAAGAACTATCTAACAAATTTGACCTAGATCAAAACATGACATTAACACCATAATCAAGGAAAATAACAAAACCCTTAGCTCCATAAAGCAATCAATTATTAGCATTGGTTATACCAAAAGTCCCAACTACTTTAGCAAAAGCAACCCCAATATACGAAGACTATATATACAAGAATCAAGAACACACTTGTCAGTTTAATAAGGTTTCAAAATAGCAATAAAACTATTCTATTCATTAACAGTGGAACAATACATTGAAATGAGAGGGGAGGGGGGAAGCATTTATCTATCTCTTGTCGGCTAATTTTAGTTCCGAGTTAATGAATATGCAATTTGGGTGAGGATTCCTAAATTAGCAACACTTCTTTGACACCGAGATTTGGCGCCAAACGAGTCAGGGTTGAATTCGTCATTTCCTATTGCTTTAATCGCGATTAGTATCATAATCAATTGTTTTGTCTGGATCCGATAGGTTACATTTCAATAGATTTAATATTTGGATAATTGGTAATTTTGGAATTGAGACAATTAGTTCCATGCAATATTAGTGTTTTTTTTTAACTTGAACTATTATAGGGTGGTGACATGTTTCAAATATTCAAATGTATAGATTGAATTGAGAAGATTGTGTTCAGAACTTCAAATGAGTTTGTCAATCGCGGTCATAGTATATACTAGTACTAGTATATAAAATCAACCTTCAATAAAACTAATAATAGGCTATTAATTAATTTATGATAATGGAATCTCGTAATAATTGAACTTTTTTGTTTATAATTACACAAATATACTTATACATAATTATGAATAGTCTTCTATAAATATCAAGTTTATATTGAGTCATTTACATAACGCATACCATATATAATAGAAATATATAATTCAACTTTATTTTTTGATGATTAGATTTAAAAAAATTATTTTTATCCAATTAAGTCGTCAAACTGAACTTTATATATATCTTTTTAAATTACAACCCAAACTGTAGACACACATTTGAAATGACTAAAACCCTCAATTTATTGATTGGAAGGGAAAACATTTTACGATTCATATTATAAGTGGTTCATCACACTTTAATTTTATTTAGTACAATTCCAATTGAAATATTGAATATGCGTATTAAATCGTGCATCAAGCACCAAATTGTACCTATAATAGAGAAATTCACACCCTTTTTCTCTATCCATAAAAGGCTACGGATCTTCTATCGAAGGACGTGATATGTTCGAAATGAGTTAGTTATTGGAATATTCCATGCCTATACATCAGTTTCTTCTTGAAAGAGTTCTTTGGCACAATTTGATGTGCAAGGTTTTTATCCATATGAGAATTTTACAGTTTGGCTGTTGGGTACTGTTATTTTCTATTCTTCTTGATTTTAATATAGTTTCCCTTTCATAAAAATAAAAGAAATTTGAAAATTGAAATCTTGTTTTTTATGCAATATTCCGAAAATATATACACTACCCACTGCGTCTCATAATGAGTGTACGTTACTTTCTCCGAGGAGAGAAATACTAATATTTAAATTTGAAAAAGAGAATTTTGGATCACACCAGCTCACATTCCAACCAATCACCTCCCTCTTTTTCCCCTATTTCCCTCAAAATGCTTTAACCCCCCAATAAATCTCTTCAAAATCTGCAAATCCCACATTTGATTTTTGTATTTAACCTCTAATCCTCCGGCATTGTTTGCCACTGCGCCGCCGCCGGACTACTCTCACAATTGTAGTTCAGCTCTCTTCAATGTCGGTACCAGCATGAGAGCTGAATCACACTAATTCAGTATTTATCGATAGATTTTTCCTCTTTGCTTTGGGATTTCAAATTTCGATTGATTCTCGCAATGTTATGTGGGAAAAGTCCGGTTAAAAGCGGCGGTGGATCGACGGCGGCGGTGTATCTCAATGTGTATGATCTCACCGCCATCAATGGCTACGCTTACTGGCTTGGTCTCGGCGTCTATCACTCCGGTGTTGAAGGTCTATTCTCTCTTCTCTCTCTCTCTTTAATCCGTTGATTCGAAAATGCATTAATGAAGTTTCTTTATAGAAAGGTTGAATCAATCGGATTTGAAAATGATGTTTCGTCTCAAATATAATACCATTTCATAGACGTGAAGTAAGTTGGGGTAGCAAATTGAAACGCCAACTTTTTGTTCTCGATCTCAAGCTATAGTTGATTCCTTCATCGGCTGCCACAAAACCAGATCTAAACTCAACCAGCACATGCTGAACAAAAAATATTGCATTTTTTTAATTAATTTTTTTGGTGATGAAAATAATGATTTGGCAGTTCATGGAGTGGAATTTGCATTCGGAGCGCACGAGCATCCAACAACAGGAATTTTCGAAGGGGAGCCAAAGCAGTGCGAGGGATTCATATTTCGAAAGTCTATCTTGATTGGATGGACTGATATGAGCGCTGCGCAGGTGAAAGTTTTGATGGAGCAACTTTCTGAGAAATACAGAGGAAATGCATACAACTTGATCTCTAAGAACTGCAATCATTTCTGCAATGACGCCTGCATCAAACTCACCGGCAATCATATCCCTAATTGGATCAATCGCCTTGCTAGGATTGGTCAGTCCTCTACACTTTTTTCTTATCTTCGAAAATGGACTATTTGATGTCAGGTGTATAGTGATGATGTTATTATTAATGTAGTTCCTTTTTTAAGGAAATTAATGTAGTTCCTTAGTAAATATATAACTATTAATCAGGAGAAATTTGTGATATAGGAAAGAAAATGATATTTTGAGTAAAGTTTAGTGATGGAAATCATATTAGGTCTCATTTGATGGTATATAATAATGATATATAACATGAGATTCTTGATTTTATTGACTGTGTTTGATTTCTCTTAGGTTTTCTGTGCAAATGTATCATACCAGTGAACCTAAACTCCACAAAAGTTGGACACAACAACAAAGTGCAGGACAATGTTTGTGAAGGGGTGAAGAAGAAGCTCAAAAGCAGCTCAAATTCATCATCTTCTTCATGCTCCCCTCCTCCCATCGCAGCAACCACTAGCAGTGGCAGCAGAAGCTCATTGCTCACGTCGTGAGCTCCGTGGTTCTTGCGTTGAAAATACAAACTAAAAGTCTCAAAAGCTAGAGCAAATGTCTAAAGAGGGAAAAGGAATGTATGCACCAAGTTGATTCTCTGGTTTTCTCTTGTGATCTTACAATGCTGACTGTGACAGCCCATGCAATCCTTTTCTTCTCACAGATCCCTGCGAAGCATGTTGACATATTTACACACACAAAAAGGGCTTTTGGATTATCTGTTCTCATATTTCATTTCACCAATGAACATTTTCATACAGTCTCGCTCATGTGTGCGTATTATAATGGAACACGCGATGTAACACCACCAACTAAACACTCGAACCAACAACAATATAAAGAGCACCATAATACCATATGCTCTCTTCTCAATTTCAACTAGGCACCTTTTATATTTACCTACCGCCAAACTTTATTCCTCTCCAATCTTTTCTTTAGCTTGTTTAAGTCCAAAGAATACCTGCTAATGGGACCCACACCAATCACAGTCGACCATCACTACCAAATCCCTTCAAAATTTGATTACTTGGGCAAGACATGGAGGAGAAATCACATGACAAAAAATGTATAAATACAAGGAAAATTTTGTTTGTAATGTAAATATATAACTGCATCAATAACAGCACTATCAGTTAATGTCTTATTTGAAGTGGAGCTGAAGAATGCAAACAATCACAATCACTATCTAGGGAGCAGTAGAAACAACAAGAGCAGCCCTTGAATGCACGGTGTAGGAGCAAGAGGATGTGATGACTGGGCTTTACTTTGAATGCATTGGTGCAGGCAACGATCAGATGTCACCAAACGACACGAACTTAGCTTCTCTTGGATCCTACCCAATCAACAAAATTGTCCAGGATCAAGGGCCATGCATGATCCGGATCGTAATTGCTAAAATCTGGAAAACTGATCTGCAACAATATTATCAATGAGCATCATCAAATTAATTGCAGTGATTATATTCCGAGATTCTGGTCAGCAAGAAAAATTTATCACAGTATCTCTAGATGTTTGAGATATAGTTGAAATATCAACTTACCTCGTTGCAGAACCGATAGAATCCCATCCACTGATCCATGTTAATAACCTTGTAATCCATCTGTATCTGTAATTTTCCACAGAGAGCACATATAATGAATATTTTGTAATCACGATTTTGCATCCACCACGTATGAGTGTGTGATTTATTCAAGTATTATTGCATACATCTTTCCATCAATTGTGTCTTAAATTCTTCATGTTATTGTTTTGAGGAACTTTAATATGTCCGGTTATCGGTGTAAGCAGACGCCTAAAATGCAAAAGGTACATCAATAAACATCTTTACATCATAATACGCAAGGTCATGAAGAAATTTATATCATGATTGTACTATCAAATTCTGAAACATGTGAATCATCCAAACCGCCAGCAAATGCTAAAATGTCGCACCTTCAGGTACTGATTAAGTGCATCGACTTGAGGACGGAATTGTGACCCTAGAACAAGATCCAGCAGAAGACAAATACTTTCAATGTCTATGCTTTTGAGCTTCTCCTCTGCAAGAAGTCAAGAAAATCAAGAAAAGGAACTAAAGCCTCTAAAATTAGCCCAACATCTGTTCCGAGTAACATACCAGTCAGGCAATATCTGAAGGCATATGCATAGAAGTCTACAAAGTTCGATGACCTTCTGACCTTTACGAGAAAAAGAAAAGTCAATCAACTATAAGCACTAGAAGCAAATTCAATCTCCTATCATCATTGTAAATGGCATATTTAAAAATCCAGGATGTAAGTATAATCCGTACCTCTTTCTCAAGATCCACAAGTGCCTTCTTCACTTTAATTAAGGTATCAGCTCGCAGTGCTTTAAGGCCAGTTCGCCACTCGTCCTAAAATTCATTGTCATAAGATTTGCAAATGGATCATTTTTTGAAACAATGTGTTTCCACGAGAGAAGGTGGATGCAGTTAAGTGAAAATAAATATGACGGAGCTTTCAGAAACTCCCTCAACTTACAACTATTTCATCAAAACAAAACAAGAAAGGTGTAAACTAACTGTATCAAAATAAGTGATAAAAATAATTCTTTTCGACTCCCTTTCCCAAGCATAAGATCCGGAATAGTTTTTATACAGATAGGAACAAGAAAGTTTTGGGTGCTATGGTCGAAGGTGAAATCCCTAAATTCATCATAATGTACAGAGCTTATCACAAGACAAAACCAATTACAGTATACCAACATCAAGTCAATATCAAGGGCTACATATCTTATAGCTGTCTTAGACCCAAATAGTGGAACAATGCAGTTATATTTAACTCCCTAAATTAAGAAAAATATAACTCACATTATTGAAAAGAAAAGTGAAAGAAAAGAGCACTATACACCAGATGATAATTAATCTCTATGACAAAACATTCACTCAGCAGGAAATCTATGTAGAATATGAAATTACAACAGGACGTATCTTACCAGGGTGAAGTATCCTTGTTTCTCCGCTTGCATTTTCCTAAATCCAAAATAAACAGATCTCAATATCTGCTATTGAATGCTTGAACTGCAGATAAAACAAATCCAAGAATGACTCACCAAGCAAGCATCAATATCCTCACATCTGTGTGGTCAACTTTCAAATCCGAGCAAAGTGACTCAATTCCTTCTGGGCTGTTCACAAGAAGATTTCAAATTAGGCACATCCAAGCGAATACATAAAAAAGGGCGATTAAGAAAAAGGATGTGGGAAAAGAAGTCCAGGAACAAACTATATGTCTAATAGTTTGTAGAAATGGTAAGGAAAAGAAAAATAATAAAGAACAAATTTCCTCACCATTCTCTTTCAATAAAATAATTAACTTCAAATATTTCTCATACAAATCAACTCTGTGATTTCATAATTAGAAATTAGTCCATTCCAAACAAATGAAAAAAAAAAAGAAAAAAAAAAAACTTCATCCTTATCCATGACTAAAATGTAGCATAAATTCCAACCTCGAGGGGCTTGCAAATATGAACCTTGCTCAACAAAGTACAGAGAACACAGAAAATATATGACGCCAATAACAATTGAGGATGCAGATTAAGGATACTTACTCAATAATACCAGAGGAACTGTTCGAATAACTATAGAAGAGCTGGTCAATACGCTCCAGCTCTTTGGAAGCTGCTTTACCGGAAGCTGAACAAAAAGAAACATATTTTGCAGTAAGGGAATGAAATAGAGTTCAAAAGAAATGGAAGCATCACAGAATGAAAATATACTCATGTCTTCTGCCTAATTTCTTTCCGTTGTTATACATTTACTCAAGATAGCTTGTAAAACCCTACGTGACAAGATTGATAGATTCAGAACTCTCTTCATGCTAAACTTACAAAGATAAGTTTCGATATAAGTCCTTATCTTTAGCTTTTGCAATCTCACTGCGTACAAAATAAAGATATAACTATGCTTGTAGTAAGATGAATAATCGCTTCAAAGACATCCAAGAAGATAACATTTTGGGCAGACTATGTATTGGAACAGTTATAGCTTTTGAGTATGCATTAAGAACTTATAGATTGTAGTAGCTAATTAGATGGAAGAGATCAACCTCGTTTCCACTGCCTATTCTCATCACAACCTACGGAAGTTATCACATCATATGACCAAATTAGACGTTGTATCCAACTCTATCCCCTGCCTCTTACAAATAGAAAACTCGGCAGCAACCAATCACTATTATTCCCCCATAAAGCAACATTGGTTTGCCATGCATATATTCCTAATATTTCTAACTGATTGCGGTCCAAATTAAGACCAAACCGCTGCTTTTACTAGCTTCGAAACATCATTAAGTTGTAACTGGAATTAGAAATAGAACTAAAGAGCAAAAATTATCACCAACCAAATCATGCACATGATAAGGAATTTCATGGATCACTAAGTCAACTCACTCCAATAAATTCTTGATACAAAATCAGAATGTGAAAGCAAGCAATGGAGATCGTTCATTGACTATTACCATAATCTGGAACACAAACACTCCCGGAAACCATTCACTTAAATTTTCATACATCCATTTACATTTCAATTCCACCCCCTTTTTTGTAAGAATCAACTTGCCCCCAAATATCAGCACCCAGTTAATAAATTTCTGTGTTGGGGTTAGTATCAACATGATCAATCATGTAAAATCAAATCTCCAAAAATCAATTATGCACAAGACAGTACGCTTAAATATATCATATTTATATATCATATATGTATCAAGATCATATTTTTCTCCTGAACAACGGAATTAAACTTCAAAAACATCAAACACAGCCAAAAGCCAAGCAAAGGACGAAAAACCTGCGCGAAAAAGATCCACCGTCGATGAAGTGCCGGAAGCCGTCGAATTTGCGGGGCCTTTTTTCGATGAAGTACGAGGCATATTTTCCAATAACTATCTCAAAATTTTGTACTGCACAAAAATTTTGGCAGAGAATTGCCCTTTTTCTTTTTCTTCGACAATAAAGAAAAAGAGAGCGTCAGCAAACAGAGGAATCTACTTCTCTGAAATCTTGAGAGAGCGAAAATTGAATATTAAACAAAAACATAATTAAAAACTGAGTATATTGTTTATATATTAGGAGAAAACTTGTTCTCGTCTATGGAGGAATTCTATTGTCTCTATTAGATTTTCATAGATTACGAATTACTGTAATCAGAAAGATTTTCTGTATTCTTATCTCTTATCCATCTCATAATCTCCCGAGCAGTGGATTATATATGTAGAAGCTGTATTGTGAAAATGGCCAAAAGATCAAATTTTCGTCCTTGAAAATATAAAAATTTAGTACTAGCATTTGTTACACTTTTGTATGTTTATTATTGATTTGCTATTTCCTAGTCCTTGGATTCGGAGATTTTCTTCTATTAGTACCTTAACTTTCAGATTTGATTTATTGAGCTCTTCAAATTTTATTCAGCTATTGTAATTTCACATAGTACAGACTGTACAGTATTCACATTGTTTTCTTAGATTAATAAGAAAATAAGCTTGTTTTCTATAATAAAAAGGACTTCACAACCTTGTTGTGTTGCACGAACGCCATCGGATGACAAGTGTAAATTAGTATGATTTAGCTACATACATGTAATGTGTATGTGTATGTGGATTGTGGAATACATAAATTAAATTAAAGGGGTTATTGCGCCTAAATACCAGAACTTTGACAAAATTCTGGTTTTGCACATGACTTTAAAAACCTGCCCTTGAATACACAAACATTAATTTCGTTCTGATTTTTCACACCGGCGAATTTTCAGGTGAATTAAAAAGGTTATGTGGCAAATTATAGAATGCGTGGCAAAATAACGCCACTTCACTTGCCAACTCATCTTTCACAATATAAAAAATTAAAAATTAGAAAGAAAAAGAAAACTCTCTCTCTTCTATCCAGCCACCAACCCACGTTTTTTCCCAATCTCTTCTTCAACATTTAAAAAAAACAAAACAAAAACAAAAAACAAAACAAAACGCAGCTTACCTCTTCTAATTTTACTTTTGAGGAAATTTTGTGTGGATTGCTAAAAATTGAATCTTGAGAAGAGATTATATAATTTGTTCATAGTAGATTTGGTTTTGAAGAGACATAAAGATGCAGCGGTCGAGGGGGAAAATGATGTCGTCGTTGTCGTCGCCTTCACCGCCGAGGGGGCATCTGTGGCGGGTGGGGTTGGTGGCCCTGCATATATCTTGGTAGTGGTGGTGGCGATGATGGTGGATTGTGATGCAGAGAAAGCTATGGGGGGCAGAACTGGTGGAAGAGAACGGGGGATAAATCGGGTAGGGCAATCGGCACTTGAGCGGCCAAGCCGAGCGAGAGGAGGCGGAACAACGGGAGGTTTAGGAGAAGGAGGCAGCGGCAACACCGTGACCGGTGGTGATTCGCCGGATTCGAGATAGAGGCATCAAATATGTGCTGAGAGAGAGAATAACTTTTTTATTTTCTATTTTTTTATTAAAAAATGAGTTGGTAATATAATTTGTAATTTTTACTTTTTTTTAATGTTCATTTTTAAGCAAAACGATGTCGTTTTGTATATTCCGGCATCCATAGTGTCAGTTCTGTTCTCCAACTCAACTTTGATTCGCCGGAAAATAAACGCGTGTGAAAAATCAGAGCGGAATTTAAGTTTGTGTATCATATGGCAGGTTCTTAAAGTCATGTGCAATACCAGAATTTCGCCAAAGTTCCTGTATTTATGCGCAATAATCCCTAAATTAAAAATATAGACTATTATATAAGAACAAGATTTGCTCAACCATGTCTCGAATACACAACCTTGTTGCACGAACATTTATTATTGTTGTTGTGGTCCTCTTGAAACTTGATGTTTCGTTTAAGGATTGCACCCTTCGTACGTTTTTAACATATTTTTATTTATCTAAAAAATACAAAAATAAGATTTACTCAACCATGCTTCAAAAGTAACCTATGGTTGTAGATGATTGATAACAAATAATCTTGTGTTAGAACAAAAGAATAACTATAGACAATGCCCAATGGTGTAGGTAAAATATAATTTATTACGTGCACATTATTTATATTATGCAACTGAAAACTAAATTTGAGTATCTCAAATTATCGGCAGAAGACCTTACTCCACCTAAATTTACAATTAATGCACTATTGGCTATTTCAGAAGTGGCATATATTTCAACAAAATATAACATTACTTAGTTGACTTTTATGCACAACTAATATTATGTGGATTTTTCGAATTTTATATATCACCCTATGAGGTGTGATATGTAATACACATCCTAATTATATATATATATAAGGGAGGGTTATGGTGAGAAGGCTCCTAAGTGTGATAAATGAGAAGAGATCTTGGCCTTCCATTTCATCAAATTAAATGGTCCAGATTTAATGAATTTCAGGCGCTGATATCATCCCAAATAAATCAAATTTGAGCAAAAGGGCATTTCTGACCTTGTATTTTCGTTCTCTCTCTTGAGATAATTTACCATAATTAAAGAATTCTCTCTCCTCAATCACCTTTTATATTTTACCCTAGTTATTCTTGCACAATCAAATTACCGCCGCCTTCAACCATTTCTCCCCTTTCTGCTCTTTTTCTGGAAATTTCAATACCCACTCCCGTCGCTACCACGCTTCTCCGCCACCGCAACTGTTCATCCGCTGCGTTACACCGGCGCCGCCCCACTCCTAGTCGGCGTCGTCCAGTGATCTCCATATTCCGCCGCCCCGAACAAAACCCTTCCCGTCGCCGCCTGCAACCGTCGCACCTCGACAGCACGCAGCCATCTCCGCCATCTCCCTAGTCACAGGCCTCCGCCGTCTCCAATCGCCAGTCCGCCGCCGTCAAGTTGCAAAAGGTTAGATTTTCATTGTGTTTCCCTTTTTTGTATTCTTTTTTGATAATATTGTGCAAGAGGAATAACCTTTTTTTTTAATTCTTTTTTTTGGGGAAAATCCCCAAATGTAGAAGTATTTGATTTTTTTTTCAATTTTTTTGTGGCATTGCGTGTAAAAACCTTTTCTTTGAATTTTTGGTGTGTGTTTTAGAGATTTGTGTTTGGTTGTATTTATTTGTTGACGAGTGTATTGTTTGGTATTTGCAGAAGCAGGTGAAACTCGTTCAAGATGAAAATATGTTGCTGGAAAATATTTTGCGGACTTTGCTGCAGGAATTGGTGGTAAAGCTGCATTACTTTATGTATTATCTTAACCTATGTGTAGACATTCTCAAGAGGAAATAGTCTAGAATTGGTAGTGGTTCAATTTTGATGCTTTGAGTTACTATTTGGTTGAAGTTATGTGAAGTTTAGGCAGTCAGTTAGACTTAATCTGGCAAATCAATGGATTGGAACTTATCTGAAGCTAAAACACGTGTGACTGATTTTAAAAAATTGATTTTGTTCTCTAATCAATTTACTTTGGAGTATAGGATGCCATTGTAATTGTTGTTAGCATGTGTGAGTAGTGAATGTGAATCGGACATTTTTCAAGCTATACCGTTTTGTTGCAGTCAGCTGCAGTTCAGTCAGGCGAGGCGATTATGCTATATGGTCAATCGGTAGTTGATGAAGATGAGCGTCCTGGTCAAATTCCTCGTCTTCTTGGTGAGTGTGGTTTGCAAGTGATGGACCTATTATTTGGTGTTTTTATTTTTTTACCACCCTTCTGCTTTCTATAAGGATTTTGGTTGCTTCTTTTTCTCTCTGCTGTGGTCCAGTGCGTTTATAGGATGATGCATCTCATGTTAGAAAAGAGAATCAGCGATAGTGGTAATAGCTGAAAGAGCCCATTTCTTCCACACATTATCTGAAGTTATGGACAATATTTTTGGGTCTTAAGATAGGACTAGCTGCCGGAGCACACGTAATGATGATACCCAAGCTTTAGTCTTTCAAGGACTAGAGTTTGCATTGCATAATTGACAGAAGAAATAGCTTTAGTCTTACTCATCTGTTGTGCTATGGTTTTCTTCTCGACAGACATTGTATTATACCTCTGCGAGAAAGAACATATTGAAGGTGGCATGATCTTCCAGCTTTTAGAAGATTTAACAGAGATGTCTACAATGAGGAACTGCAAAGATATTTTTGGATACATCGAAAGTAAACAAGACATTCTTGGCAAGGTAGGTATCATTATTCTTGTGTATCAACATCTTAGAAATATTCCTCTTTTTTCGTGGATTTTAAGCTATTCCACCCCACAATTTGATCCTTTTCTTTTACGCGTTACATAGCCAGAGCTCTTTGCCAGAGGGAAGCTTGTTATGCTGAGAACATGCAATCAGCTACTTCGTCGTCTATCAAAGGTTCGAGAATGCTCATGTTTCCTTGCTATGTTTCCTTGCTTGCCACACTGCCTTGTTACATACTTTTCTACATTATGGCTTTCTACATCATAATATTTGGAATATTTGAAAAGCTTATTTTTGCATATAAATGGGTTTGCAGGCAAATGATGTTGTGTTCTGCGGACGAATTATTATGTTTCTTGCTCATTTTTTCCCATTATCAGAACGTTCAGGTAGTTTATGCTATCAATAGATATTACTTCATTGGTTTTAAATTATTTTTATCAGCAGTTACTTTATCTTCTCTACCTTTTCTGGCAGCTGTCAATATCAAAGGAGTTTTTAATACGTCAAATGAGACCAAATATGAGAAAGAAGCTACAGAAAGTAATTCTTTTGAATTAAATTTTCAATGTCTCCCATTCAGTTACGGAGTTCATCTTGTTCTAACTTTCAGTTCTATAAAATTGAGTTGGTTCACTTTCAGGTAGTTCTATCGATTTCAACTTTTACAAAACCTTTTGGAGTTTACAGGTTAGTGGGCAAGCATGAAATCGACTTGGTTGAATACCTTGATATTTTAACCAATCTAGCAAAATACACACTAGTTTTAACAATATATCTGTTGTTCTATATCCAGATATTGTATTGTGATATTGGTCTGTGCACTATTGATGTCTCACTTTGCTTTTCAGGAATCCTTTTCCAACCCCGCTTCTCTTGCTTCCACTGTTACAAAGTGGCAAAAATTTTCTTCCAGTTTGACGGTAACATTTTCTTAAGGATATCCTGCAGCATACATGAATTAATCATCATGCTTTCTCTGAAATCTGGATATTTAGGTTGTGTTAAATACATTCGAGGCTCAGCCTCTGAGGGACGAAGAGGGCAGTGCAATTAACCTTGAGGATGAAGCGTCAAACTTCAGTATAAAATATCTCACCAGCAGTAATCTAATGGGTCTGGAGGTGGGAGTCTTGCAAGATAGGAATCGTTTTTCAGTATAACAACCTGCTTTAAACAATTTATCTTAATTATGAGTATGCTCTCATTCTCGGCTTATCACAGTTAAAAGATCCAAGTTTCCGACGACACATTCTGGTTCAGTGCCTTATTTTGTTCGACTACTTAAAGGTACTTCTGTCTTTCCCTTTTCAATTAGGACATATGCATGGTAATTTATGATCTTCAATAAATATTTGACTGATATCTTACTTCCTTCAGACCCCTGTGAAAAATGACAAAGATTTGCCGTCGGATACAACGGTTAGTTTATAACTTGAATTCTTTCCCTGGGATTTCTATTATTGAATGTTCTAGATTTTCTATTTGTTCTTCTTTGTAGAAGATGTCATACATAAAGAGCTATGCGCTTGTTTTGTAGCCATGCAAAATTTAATATAATGCTTGTTCTTCCTTGCTCACCCACTTGTAAATATGTTCATTTTTTGCCCTGAATTCTAGAGTAATTCTTTACCTTTTATCTATCTAGAAAGAGGAGATAAAAACTTGTGAAGAACGGGTCAAGAAGCTTCTAGAGATGACGCCTCCTAGAGGGAAAGAATTCCTTCGTGGCATTGAGCATATTTTGGAGCGTGAGAGGAACTGGGTAAGTATCACAAGTTGCATCTGTTTTCTACGGGACTTCTGTGAATTGTTTCTAATTCACGTCCTTGATTATTTACAGCATGTGTTTTCAATTAATCTTATTCCCCTTCTCTAGGTTTGGTGGAAGCGCGATGGTTGCCCTGCATTTGAAAAACCACCTGTAGAGAAAAAGCTAGCTCAAGATGGTGGTCGGAAGCGGTAAACAACTATTATCATATTTGTCTGTCAAAATTAGCTTCATTAGGTTATGCGAGGTCGATTACAGTCGCAATTGTTGGTTCATGATGCTTTATTTGTACATACATTAGCCATGCAGAAATAGAGACTGAAACTAACGTGAGTGTTGCGAGATTGTAGAATTAAATTTTGTCCTCAGATGTTAAAATGATGTTTTCAGGAAGATGTACATTTTCAATTATATGTTACTGAAATTGTATCCCACCTGACCCGTCCTTTCTTTGTTTGGGCATATCTGTTAGTCGACCTCGGTATAGACTGGGAAATAAAGAACTTTCGCACTTGTGGAAATGGGCAGATCAGAACCCGGTAAATTTCTCATATCTTTTACGCTTTTATATTTGATTTTTCTGATTTCATTATTTGGGTAAAGCCTGATAGAAATGTGGTAGAGATTTCACGCTTTTCTGGTTAACTTATAATTCAAGTTTTCAATGCTAGTATCCTGAATTTAGACATTGGTAGCTCTTGCTAATTTTTAAATCTTGCCACTTTTCACGTAAATCTTTGGACTGAACGCGACATTATCTACAATTTATTTCTTCAGAATGCTCTAGAAGATCCACAACGTGTCTGTACTCCTGGCATCATGGACTACTGGAAACCATTGGCTGAAGATGTGAGTTCACTTAGCCTCGTCTTTAACATGAGCTCTTGTGCATAATTGTGTTTTGTTGTTCTCTAATTTTTGAAACGACAGATGGATGAATCCGCTGGAATAGAAGAAGAATATCATCACAAAAATAGCCGAGTTAGTTTCACTTCTTCCTTTACCGTCATTTTTTCCGGGTTTAGTCATTCTTTGCGCGAGTTTCACTATTCATCTAACACCATCGAAATGTTTCAAATGCTATTGCAGGTGTATTGCTGGAAAGGTTTAAGGTTTTCTGCTCGACAAGATTTGGAAGGATTTTCGAGAGTATGTCTTTTTCGAGATTTACTCAACTGTTTTAAGATTCAGTATTGAAACAGCAGAGATTAGTGTTTATTATTTAAGATTAACTCAACTGTTTTATTTGTAGTTCACTGAACATGGCATCGAAGGTGTTGTTCCGTTGGAACTTTTGCCAGTCGAGGTGCGGTCGAAATATCAAGCGAAATCGGGTGATCGATCCAAACGTACCAAAAAGGAAGAAACGAAAGGTTTACAGCAAGTCGAAGACACTCAGGTACTTGAAGACACTCAGCAAGTCGAGTCGCACACTAGCCTCTAGGGTGAGTCGAACCCGCCGACCTCTCGGTTGGAGGGGAAGCGTCTCACCAACAGGCTGCGTTTCGTCGTCTAATTTTCTGTTATAAATTCTGAGTATCTATATAGGATGTCATGTTCCAAAACTAGGAAATAACAAAAAACTTGTCAAAAAAGATGAAATATGAAAGTAGTGAAGTTGATCAACCTTAGTCTCATTGTCTAAACTTTGGTGTTTGGTTTTGGGGTAGATTGCGACGCCCGCGAGCGAGACGGACATGGACGGGGGCAGAAACGACGTTGAAGGCGCAACGGGTGCTGATAATGATGGCAGCGGAAGCGCAAGTGGCGACGGTGATGAAAATCAAAAACACAACTCCGACACCGATGGCGGATTGGAAGCAGGCCAGATTGAAGGAGACACGGGGATGGTCGACGGAGAGACGGACCCCGACGCCGATGCCGACGCCGAATTAGATGTTGTATCTTGATCATTCATTATTTTCACAAACCAAATGTATTTTAGATATAGTTCGATCTGTTATTGGTATTGGTGAATTTACACAACCCCCACAACCCCAAGTTTAGATATCTCCAGGAAATGTTGTATCTACTATATATGAATCATGATTGTATATTGGATATTGGATTAATTTTCAATGATAACATCTTTTTTGTTCGAATTCAAAATTTTCACACAATGTTGAACTTTTTGCAATTGAAATATGTAGCTAAATTAGTAAGAATGCCTTTAAATAGTCAATTTGGATAGTAAAAAGATGATTATAATAACCACAAAGATAAAACTATATTAATTCTAGCTAATTTCATGTAAAAGGGCATTTGTGCCCTTTTAGGAAAAAATATGGTGCGAAATTAAGACTAATTTCACAATGACAATAAATTAATACCCAATTTCCCAACACTAAAGGCGAAATTAATACCACAAATTCGCTTCTTAGTGTAACTTTCTTAATGATACAAAATTTTACGTCACAATTTTTGAATCATATACAAAATAATATTTTGGGATTGAATGGTTGAAATCATTATTTTTCATTCGAGTGGTTAGAATCATTTTTTACTTATTCATTGAAGGAAAAAGAATGATGTTATAGCAATAGATGTCATATTATTGCAAAAACTGAAAACTTTGTGCTCATGTTTTTACTACAATAATGCAAAAGCACAAAACAACTGCTAACTACGAAGCTATGAAGAAGCAAACACAAGCTTCAAAATCGGCTTGCAAAGATAGGCAATTGCATTACCTTACTTGTCATGAGATGTATGAATTACAACAAATAAACCTCTAAACATGAATGATAAACTTGTTCTACACCGCCAGCCATCTCCGACGCCATGGATGCAGAGCTTTCTCCATAGCTCTCAGACTTTCTGCAAATGATACCAAAACAAAAATATGAGCTCGATGGTCGATGCCAACAATAGAATCTCTATTCATTATAAGTTTTTCACAAAATGATAAAGCTTACCTGCTGCATTGGGAGATATAGTTTAAATTCCGGTGGCAGCTCCTCCTCTGAGTAAAGGCGGTCGGAGAAATATATCCTTCTCAGGCGGCAATTGGCATGAACCTGAACTCTCAGAGTCTCGACATAGTTGGTTCCGTATGCTCGTCGAGTAAGGTCAGTGAGGTTCAGCTGAATTTGATTCCATCCCTCATCCAACTTCAAGGGCATGGTGCAAATAAAGGGTTTAACTCTTGTGACAGCCTGAAACAAAGGGGTCATAAACGGTAAAATTAACACAAGGCATCCGAGAATCATACGAAAAGATATAGTTCTCGTTAAAGAAAAGCTAAGCATCAACAAATTCGAAACTGGTATATATACTTGGACTGGCAACATTTTCTCTAGCACCCTAGAGCAACACAAGACTTACATGGATATCATCACACAAATATTTTGACATGTTTGATTTCATTCCCACCAAAGTCCAAACATTCAATCTCAGATAAGGCATCTGCTTTATGCCTATATCACTCAATTAATACAATCGAAGTTCAAGAGAAAATTCACAGAATAGAAAACATAAAAGAGGATCAAATAACCACAGAATTATACAACGGTGAAGAGTAAAGAAATCAAACATACACAGATAAGGGACCATCAGTTTTGGCTCTAAATAGTAAAATCTCCTAACGAAGTCATCGACTTCTAGTAGCTTGATCAAGTAACGGAGAAAGTAGAGAATGTTTTGCTTTATGCTCTGATTGAAACTACTTGTCCTTCTAAGTTATGATCCTAAATTCCCATTTGAAGGAATGAGTTATTACATAACTGAAAAATAGCACATATGTAGAAATATTTGAGACAAAATTACTTAATAGGAAAACTTACAGACTTGAAAATTAGAAGCTCGAAACCTCCGGCGGACATTTTTATCATCGAGCACATGAATCTCAAATGTGAAGTACTTCTTCATATTTTTAACAAGCATAACCAAGAACGGAAGCTTGATACCAAGCGTTGCAGTCGGATCTGCAGGGCAGGTGATATACGTGGACTGGACATTCGACCCAACTAGTTCGAGCACATTAGATTGTATGTCATCATCTTGCAGTCGCTTCACCTGGCCATCGACAACTGCAATAATTTTTCATCGAAAAATAAGACTTAAAAGGAAAATGCCAGCTGATGATAAAATAAAAACACCAAAAGAACATGTTTTACACTACAGAAAAGAAAGACTTATATCATCTAAACCTTCGTTCCACAAATTCATCCCACAAAACATCCATAAACTAACAGCATTAGCAAAACATGTGATTTGAATAAACAACATTCAAAGTGACAATCTAAGAGAAGAGAATAGCTACCTTCTTTATCCCAAATCTGCAAAGGCTTACTCCTGAGGAATTAAAAAAAACAATAAATTAAACAAAATCAGAAACACCATAGGTTAGAAAACGAAATAGCAATTGAAGCGAGAATAACACACACACACATACCCTAGGCTGTAAAGGATCGAGAGAAATCCGGATTGGAATGTGTTCTTAAACATCTCCGCTGCTGCGAACCTGATTGAAACAACGGAATATCTACAGAATGATTAGACTTCAGCTCACGCCACTTAGATACGATCAAATTAGCAAAAGCAGCTGGTTAATCAGTCCATCCTTCAGCTATTTCATACACAATTCCTATGTTTTCGAAAATAAAACTTGATAATTTCGCGGTAATTTCTGGAAAGAAGAGTAAGCCCTAGCATCTTCCGCTAATCACAGCGCGCATAAACAAACAATCAAATTATGCATACACAATACACGCAATACAATACAGCCACACACACACACGCACCTGAGAGAGAGAGAGAGAGAGAGAGAGAGAGAGGATTTACCCTTTAATTTTTTTCACGCAATGATGAAATAGTTTTTATGATTCAATTTTTTTGCCCTATTCATTGTACCAAATCCTTTCCTAGTTTTCTTTCCCCTCGTACAATTATGAATTTTTTATAAGTAAATAATAAATGTTGATGGTTTCTCAAATACGGCATTTATAATTGTAGAATATTGTTCTTCTTTTTTTCTTTTCTTAAATATGATAATATAAAATAAAAAAATCATGATTGAAGAAAAAGTTTATATGAGATGATCTAAGTTTTAGGTGACGGAGTTTTTTCTCTCGAACATAACAAGTTGAGGTCTAATAATCATTCTTTCATTCGAATAAATTGAAGTTTTGCATTACTTCTAAAGATATAGGGAAAATATTAAAATTATTATCATTTTACTAAAAATATTTTAAAATATAGAAAATATCCATTAAAATCATGAATTATAGAAGATTTATCAAAAAAAATTATCAAATCTAACGTGGCCCAAAAATTACGTCGTTTTTAAATGAAAACGCAGCCAAACAAAATTAAAGCCCAAATTTCCGAATTCTGGCGCAGGTGTGATTTTATTTGCACTCCATCGATTATTTTATGATACATGGATGAAATTTAGCAAGAACATCACAATACCAGAATCATAGTAAATGAAGTTGGTTTGGTCTAACTTAATCTTGATACATAATTTACACACACACACACTTCCAAACAAAGTACTGGTTTGGTTTTACCATTATTGCACGGCCTACAAGTTACGACCGAAGACACAGTGGTGAGTCGCGCCAGCGTGAACGATGTTTCACGCCTTCTTTTATTATGCAACCGTACCTCCAAACTCGACGGGGCGAGTTCGTGCTGACCAACTCAGCTGCCCGTCATGCCCTGAGAAACATGACCGGGAAAATAATATGTAACAGATATTAAAATGATGGATATCTAAATGTAGAGGGTCTCTACAATAGACGTTAAACGAGGGAACGAAGCAATAAAGCAATAGTAACGGTACCTCATGAGTATCATCTCAAGTGTGTGTATAAGTGGGTATATCAACTCCTGATTCTGAGCTCAGTTTTGTGTAAGCATTTTGCAGTTTTCGTGTCACAGGTCCCACTGTACCGTCGCCAACTGTACGCCCATCAATCTTGAGGACCTAATATGGATCGAGCAACATATTATATCGTATCACCGCCACCAATTTCAAAATGAATTGGCAAAGCAAATTGGAGAATATAGAGCTACTTACTGGACTAAGCTCTCCCATGGTTCCTGTTGTGAACACCTGCAGCAAAGCTGCTAATTTAATTCTATTTGCATAAATGGGGGAAAAAAGATTAAGCAGAAAAGTTTAGGATGTAATAGCTGCAAAAAAACTGACCTCGTCGGCTGTGTGGAACTCGGATAAACTGATGCGTCGCTCAGCCAAAACTAAGTTTTCCTTCACCACAAGGTCCATAACCTATGGAGACAGTTTCATAACAAAGCATATCAGACTAATAGATCCAAGGGTTACAAGATCAGAAAGTAATAGTGAACTTGAAAGGCGAAATCATATTTTCCTGAAATTTACAAACTAGGAGTCTTGTGTTATATTATGAAATATGGTTAGGAAATTAGGAATATGGATCAATGTCAAAGAATGACAAATATCTTTGTACTGCAGAAATTTATGTAATACAGCTAGTAACAGTGTGACACCAATAAATTTTTGGAGGAGAATATTATGAATCTTACAGTGGCTCGAGTTATGCCAGGAAGACAATAATCACTGGTGGGAGTAGCTACAACACCTTTCTTCACCAAAAACTGCAGCATGCCAAGATCAGAGGATTATAAAAAGTAAAAATAAAATAAAAAATGGAGCCCTCTAATCCACCACAAATTTTCCCATGAATATTAAAAGATAGAATCATATGAAAGACCGACTTGAAGTCTAGATACAAAGAGAACAAATGGATAAAAATTACGATGTTTGTTGCACGAGATTGTAGATTTCTGGTCAAGTGAATGAACTTACGATGTTTGTTGCATTTGTTTCTGACACATATCCATCTTTATCAAGCATGATGGCATCATCAGCATTTGCATTGTTCCCTTCTATCTGCACCAGTTCAGAATGTGCCAAGTGAAAACTAAAGACGAACTGGACTAGATGTTAAATGGCCTTCTTAGTAAAAGCTTCTGCTGTTAGGAAGGATTGTCAATAGTGTTTAATTTGGTATCTTGAACATTCCTGCTTACATGCAAGCAAATTATTTTGTATTAAGACCTTACTCGTGGAAACATTTAATAAATGGGTGGTGAAGAAATCAAAACATAGAATTTTCATCCCCCAAGCTATACCATGTCCAATGCTTAAGCGATGAGAGAGGACATTATTTAATTTTTATATATTCAACACATAACACAGTTTATAAGACATGCAAATTAATTTAATTTGGCATATGACCCACCTTGGCAAGAATATTGTTAAGCAGATTGTTGTGGTGAATTTTGGAATCCAAATTCTGTAAAATAAAATAACTGTGGCTCATCAGTCACTGAAATATGCACTTATGTGAAGTCATGAGACAGTGATAACATGTATAGCCAAGATCTTACATTGGGTGAATTACGGCGTGTGGTAGCGGTCACCAAAATTATACCCTTTGCATTATCGTATACTGGTGGCTTCCATTCAGCAAGCACTGTAAAAGCAAAAGATGGAAACAAAATAGATTTAACTCTGATGTGTGGTGTTCCACATGCAGCAAAGCTACAGATAAAATTACAAATTTAAGGTATTGCATACCAACTGTAGAAACACTTCTTTGTGTATAAAATCTGAATAAATAATACATAGCAGCTACACTTTCACATTTCTAGCTTATTTAACATTGTCTTATACAAACAGCATCTTACCGATTAAAGTACATCCGTACTGGTTGAATGCTGGGCTCATTCCAGAAGTGACCTACTAAATAGATAACGGAATGACTAAATCATAGATAAATGTTAAGTCCTGAGACTTTAAATAGAAATCCCAGAGCAAAGATACTGATATACCAGCTGAAATCATAAATAACATATCAGGAAATATAATGGTAAAGAATAATCTACACAAAACTTAATTGTTAAGCAGGGATTTTGCAACTCAAAATATTTGCATAACAAACCTTCTTTCCACGAGTCAGAGTCAGTCTGATATGCACATCACTAAACATTCCATTTCTTATCAGAGTTTTGAAAATTGCTTCCTTCACCTGCAATGTGTTCAACACAGAGCATTAATAGGTGATTCCAATTCTACCAGGAGCCTATAGCTGATAGGTGCCATCTTATATAATTCCTGCAGTAAGTTCATGAGGTCTAAACTACTGAGTAAGGGACTGGCTAAATCCACCTGCTCACGAGTTGGAGCACTGCTAAAAGCCAGAGCTTTCGCAGAATCAAACAACCTGGAAACAGAAAACCAGTTACATACCCAAATATAATATACACTGGATCGGGTATATAACATGTAAAACAGAGACTGACAATTCGAGCATAATTTTATTACTCTTTTGAACCTTAAAAAAATGTTTGAAAATATGCCAACTTTCACAAAATTCTAGAAATACTGCTTCTAGTCCATGCATGAGAAAGAAATCAACTTATCTTGTTTCGAATATATCCATAGCATGTTAATGCAACCATATTTCCAAATGAACCAATAAATTTCCCAAGACTTAATACTATTGCTCAGGTTTACTTGATTCTAAAAAATAAAATTGAGACAACAACAATGCAAGAAAGGCTAAGAGTATACATCTTGTTATATCTTTCATATTCACCTGTCTAAATGCTCCTCCAATTTGAATATCTTTCCATTATAAACTCGAAGACCCTCCCAAACTCCATCTCCACCTTGGACAATTGAGTCAAGGACTGAAACCTAAAGCATTCCGCAAGGAGGAAAAAAGGACGCACATAAATAAGGCTCGACATCCATCAGACAAAATTATTCAACTATACTTTAGTGTGAGAGGATGCATAAATAAATAGGACTGTGATTAGAGTAGAAACAGAAAATAAATCATACCCTGTTGACAGAGAAATCAAGGAGATCTAGGAAAAAACATAGAGATTCCAGTAATGGCTAGAACACATTAACAATATAATCTCTTACATTAACAAGTATCTTACTTTTGCACTTTCACGAGGCAAAATTTGATCACCGACCCAAACAAGCAACTTCTCATTGGTGGAAACAGGGAGATCGGGTTGGGCACAGTTTGATGTTCCCTTCACATAGCTTCTAAGCAAGTTGTAGAAAGGTAAACTTTGCTCCAGCAAGTTGTACAAAGCTGATGGAAAGGGCTGAAATTAAATTGGGAGACCAAGGTCAGTTTGAGATTGAAAACCTTATGTTTTACTGAATTCAGTAAAAATAATTCTAACTCAATCTTTTTGTTCGAATAATGCTCATTGTGCAATCAAACTGAAGAATGTACAGAAAATTCTCACTCAGTTAAGCATAAAGAAAGTAGAGCACACAGAGGTTCTCCATAACTTACAGAGGGATACTTTTTTGGCAGCTCAAAACCTGTTGCGTTATGTGTATTCTTATACCAATAGGGGGCCCACAAGCCATCAAATGGTTTTGGTCCAGGTTCCCATCTGAAAGGAAACTTCAGAGAATCATGCACAATGTTATAGCAATTTAAGGAAAACATAGCAGATTTACAGTTTAATTACTAGTCTTTAGTAAACAAAAACAAATGAAACCTGCTAATAACAGTTTCTTGGCATATAGAAAGCTATTCAGACAGATGCAATAATATTCTATGACATTTATATACACCGATATTGCACATCAACGAGGCAGAAATTCATAAAATAATGGGATCGCACTAGAAGACATTATCGTATATTACTTCCTTACTTGAGCATAGCAGCTTGAAATGGAATACCAAGATCACCACACAGACCACGCAATGTAGCCTACAGGAACAAGACAGGAAAAATTACTCAAACATCATAAGTAAATACGATTATATCCCAATATTTATAGAGAACTGCTCTAAACCTCTGGATCTTCTCGCAGCAAATCTGAATCAATGACAGGAGGGGGTTTTCCTTGATCACAGAGCTCATTGTAAATGGAGAGCAAGCTAGAATACCCCAGCACAGCAAATGAAGGGGGAGAAACCTTGGTGTAGGATGTCTGACACAAGAACAGATCAAATAAAATATATTAAACTAGAGGGTTCTATGAAGAAATCAATTTTTCATAAGTAAATCAGCCAATGGAGAAATTAGTATGAAATACTGGAAAGTAATAATTAGTGTGAGACAATGGAGTGAAGCAGGTTGATTCCAAGTATTTAGACATATTGAAAGCTCATTTACCAACACGTCAAGGGGATTCCTTATTAGTAAGAAGTGCTTTCCTCTCTTCATTAGGTCTGATGCTAGGCCTGGGAGACGTTGACTAGCTATATGCTGTAAAACAAAACTAAAAATAATTAAGATAAAGCAAAAAGCCATCATCATAATCTTGTTCTATATCTAACTTCTTCCAGATAAAAATCATAATATCTGGAGATCCAGTCTAAATATATTTCACAGTTCAAAACTAGAAGATCCTCAGTTCCTTAAAGAAAATTGTGAGACAGCTATTGGATCATCTAATCAAGATAGGCTCCTTTAGTAAGCAGTGGAAAGGAAGAAAACCACAAAAAGGTAGATTTCCAAACAACTAAGTGGGTACTGATCTCAATAAAAATAAAAATAAAAATAAAAAGCGAAAATTTCTCTTTTTAAGACAAAATGTGAAACATATACATAGCACTCGTTGCTACAAAAGATTTGGAGTAATGCATTATTACCTTACAGAACCTATACTTCTTTTGCCCAGGAGCGAAAATGATCTCCCGTATAACCTTATTTCCATCTGATTCCTACTCATCAAAAAAAAGATTGTGCAGGTTAAGTGACACAGGTAATGGTGCTCTTTTAAATAAACAAGCATAAGCTGTGGCACTGCTATTTTTCAATGCCAGATGACAATATCAAACTTACCGATTTTGCAAGGAATTCTTCTCTATAAGGCCTTTGATCTCCCGTCACTCGCAAATAGTTCGCATATAGGGGCTCGTCGAGAACTTCCATGTCATCTCTCTGGTTGAATCAAAATGGCAAAAAAAAAAGAAATTCCGTCACCAATACAATTTCCAATTATAATCATCCGCTCATCACTAAACAATCAACATTTCATAGTTACGACGTTCATTGACAATATATGCTTAAGTGAAGAAATCAGCAAAAACAAAAAAAATCACCACAATTCCTAAAACTCAGAATTCGGATTAACCTTCAACAACTAATCCATTGCAACAGTAACTGAATTTCAACAGTAAAATTCTCGCTGAACTCATTTTACTGCAAAACACAATAACATCACATAATAGGGGAAAATAACAGAAATAAATGAAAATTACTAAATTCTCGCTGAACTTCAGCATAGCATTCTAGTTAACCTTTAACAACAAATGCCATTGCAACAGTAACTGAATTTCAATAACAAAATTCTCTCTCAACTCATTTACTACTGCAAAACACAAGAACATCACAAAATAGGGGAAAATAACAGAAACAAATGAAAATTACTAAAACTGCAACGATAATCGTACCTGAGCGAAGGAATACATGAGGCTTGTGCTGACGGAGCGCGGCGAGGACCACAAGTGTATCACCTCTACTTCTTCACGTGTGCTCCCCACCATTTTCGACTCGATCGACTGTCTCTATCACTGAATCACACACTTAACTCTCACTCTCCAAAGCAGAATTTGCTGAAAAAAATTGCGAATCTCACAAGTCAACGAAGCTGTGAGCTGCTGAAGCTTATCTCAATCCTCGAACCAATACACAGCTGCAAATAATAACTGAACACGGTAAAAATTGAAGATAATCAACAATCTACGGCTCAATTCGCTGCCGCAAATTTCAGTTTTGCTCCATTATTAAGAAAAAATCGAGGTATATATTCGTAGCTTTCTTTTTCCTTGAATATATTTTGCGTCTAATCAATCAATGAGATTCCGTTTATTAGCGTCTCACGTAATCAGGAAACAATCAGTGGTGATACAAATTTTTTTACTTCGCGCTTTATTTATAGTTACAAATTTCAGAGCTATTTGCATTTTCTATGTTACTTATAAATTAGTAGAATTCCAAATTTTCAGGTGCTTTGATGCGTAATCATGAATGTTTTTTTACATGTTTTTTTTTCGTTAGTATAAATATTTGGAATCCCCAAAAAAATAGCCTAAATGATAATTCTGTATGCAAAAAGAAATAAAGAAAGAAAGAAAGAAAGAAAGAAATAGTAAATGATTGCATTTTCGGAAATTATATTTATTATTCCAATTTTTACACGATTTTTGTATCTCAGTGTATAAAATTAATATTTCAACAATATTATAAAAATATATAAAATCTAACATCCTTGAGCTTAATACCAAATTATCCACTAGCCAATTCATGCAAAATAATACTATCGATTTATTATTATACCTCTCTTTCACCGTATTTGTGAAAATCTTCTCCAATCTTCAAATTTATGTTGCTTTAGCATAGAAAAGCATGCATCAGTATCATCTTTTTTTAAATTAGGATTTATGGCTTCACTAATTCACAATCCTAATATTGGCTAATTCTAAAAGAATAATCTAAAAAATATCACAATATTTATTTATCTTTACTCTAAAACAAGGTCTCCTGATATTGCTCTGGTTTATTCATAAATAATAATATTGCTGATCGGTAAAAGAAAACACAGCCCATCAATTGCTTTAGCACTTTCTTTACTCAAATTAACTATTCCTTAAAAGAATATTATAAATTTTCCTAATTCTATTATTTTCAAAATTTTATAAAATCTCTCATGAAAACGCACGTTGAAGTGAACAAATATCTAAGAAAGTTCATTCTTTCCGTACAAGTTTGTACTAGTAAGTAGCCCGTCGAAATTCGACGGGAAATCAATTTACGTCATCAATTTACGGGAAATCAAGTCTTTTGGTTTTGAATTGGTAAAGTCTTTTGGTTTTGAATTTGCAAAGAATTGATGTGAGATTTAAATAGTAGTATCGCCTCGTCGGGCAGCTCCACGTTCACATCACCTCGACTCCCTCGCCGAAATGATGCATAGTTGCATCACCTCGTCGAAATGCCCATACATATCCCAAATCCTATTTACAAAATAATTGTTATATATGTTCTCATCTCAAACTCATATAGCAATATGAGATAATTAAGACTTATATAGTAATATGAACTAATTAAGAATCCATAAATTTGAGCTAATTACGAAAAAAA
>JAYJMF010000025.1:1716181-1726833 GCA_036873715.1 Salvia sclarea | reverse complement strand
TAGCGGGTATTACCCAATGGGTTCGGGTCGGATTTGGGAAAAAAAGTTACTACCCGTGACGGGTTTGGGACGGGTATGGATTTGAAAATTTTAGACGGGTATGGATTTGGGAAACGCTTAATGGGTGGGTACCCGACCCATTGCCATTCCTACCAGTGATGCTTAATTCCTATAACAATTAATCAATTTTCAAATGATTAAAGAGTTTAATTGAAAAAAAGACAACAAACTGTCATACCGCCCTTTGTTATACAAAAATGATGTTACTCTTGAACAATGTATACATACTAGCATTCGCTGTTTTTTTTTTAAATTTTTTTATTACAGTAATAAATTGAGAAACTAAAGTTAAAATAAAAAAATTGATATTATTATTATATTTTATAAAAATTAGGATTTCTAATAGTTTCGAGAGGGATTCTAGTAGATCTCTATCATTATAAATCAAATGTATTTAAAGATACAATGAGGTT
Organism: Salvia sclarea; assembly: GCA_036873715.1. Lineage (NCBI taxonomy): Eukaryota > Viridiplantae > Streptophyta > Magnoliopsida > Lamiales > Lamiaceae > Salvia > Salvia sclarea. Next base: position 1,726,360 of record JAYJMF010000025.1, on the reverse strand, counting down.
TTTAAATCATTAGAACTTGTTGATTTTATTTCCATTATTTACATACAATATAGTTATCATATTAAAGTTTTTATGGCGATCTTTAATTCTTAACTGCGGATGAGACATCGACGGTAAGCTTTGGCCAGCGACATCAAGGAAAGGATCGACGTCTTCCGGCTTAGCAAGGAACAATGACTAAAGAATGGCTAAATTGTGTATTGTGAATGAAATCAAACAATTTTAAGGAAGAATAAAACTATTGGAAAGAGAAAAAAATAAATTAGATTTTTTTGCATCTTCTCTCTCTACTTCACCCAAAATTGGGGAAGAAAACAATTACTCATCATATCAATATATATCGTCCTCAATTAGTTGTTTTAGTTATAAAATTGTAATTCAAATTCAAATTGTTATCTAAAACTCAAATAATTTAAAATGAATTTTAAATTAATTTCAAATTTCAAATTGACTTCTAATAATAGCATATATTGTTAAACTAAATTCAAGTTAAAATGAGGGTTTTTTAGTTGACCGTTAAATTAATTACAGGAGTGTGCTTACTGTTTTGTTAATTAATTCTCATATATGTTTACACAAATACTAATGGTCTCTTAGATCTATGATTTTATAAATTTTATAAAGTATGGTTTTGGCCACATATAGGAATATGTGCCTCTCTCATGCTGCCAACAATGCACAGACAAATAATTGAAACGCACCTGTCACGTGCAATGTCGTTTCATCACATGATCTCTGTCGTTTATTCAATGCCGACATTAAATTCAATATTTAACTGTAAAAGTAATGGACTGTATTAAAATCCACATATGTTTATGGGTTTAATTATTTTCTTAAAATTGTGTTGTGTTATAAACCGAGGATGAGAATGTCGTCCACTAAATCCTAAAGCTGAAGAAAACATCGGAATTGCTAAAAAATATTATGTTCTGATTAAAATTTTGTATTAGTGATGTTCTTTAATCTATTAAATTTCTAAAGGTTTGGTTCAAACGCCAGAAAGACGATGTTAGGAAAATGAAAAATAAAATAGAATACTAATCACAACAACGATCAGGGAAGTCGTTATCCTATGCATAGGGGAAAAAAAATCACCAATCACACTTTCCAATGTAAATTATTGCAAGTAAACAACGTTATGTACTAATTGAAATAATTAAAAATGATTTTGTTAGGAGAATTAAATATGATTTCGACAACACAAAAGTGATGTGAGCCTTTCACGTTAATAATAAGGTCTAGATTCCAAATATTGCCACTCACGTCCTTTTGAGGTAAATAAAATCAAATAAATCAAAATTAAACTGCTAGTTTGATTCAATTTATTGTGCGGTAGGTCTAGCGCTAATTGATTAGTCCAAAAAGCGAGCAACAACTTTTGACTTGTGCCATTGATTTTTCACAATTGATCTTCATCTTATTTTATTAAATTATTACTCCATCTGTCCCATTTTTCTTGTCGTCTTTCTTTGGGCATAGAGATTAAAAAAGTGGAGTTGATGAGTGTGAGAGAGTATAGTACATATGAGGTTCACATGTTTTTTGTGTGTAAATTTTTGCCAAAAAAGAAAATGGGACAAAAAGAATGGGACGGCCCAATAAGAAAAACGGGACAAGAAGAATGGGACGGAGGGATTACGATTTTTTGGCAAATCCAAAGGTATTTAATTTAGTTGTGAAGGTAGAGATAATATGATCAATGGATAAATGTAAAATGACACAATATATAAATAGAAATACAAAAGTATAAAGTTTAATAAGGTTGACAATTGACATTCTCTCAAAAAAAAAAAAGGTTGATTATTCGGCATGTCTGTCATAATTTATCTCCATCCTCCATGTTATGTTAACGAATAATAATCAATAATTTAGAAAGACAAACATTTGTGTTAGGTCGGCCTAACGTTAGACTAATTGTTTGCCGCTCCTATTCTAAGCCATGAGTCGAGCGAGGGAGAGCCGAAGGCGAATCTGGAGCGAGCCGTAAAAGCATAATTATTGCCGATCTCATTATCTATATATTAATTATCGAAGCCTAAGGCGGAACCGTTTTGTTTGCCGCCCCCTATTATTATTGTCACTCTCATTATTTATACAATAATTGGGCCGAGCCTAAGCCTAAAGTAAATGTGTCTCTTTATAAATGTATTTTTCTAATAGCACAGAGAAAAAAAAAGGATTCTGACAGAAAGCATCAGGCAGCGACACCATGCAAACGGGAAAAGACAAAAATACCCATGTTAAGCACCACAGTTCTAACGCCAACTGTCCGTCGGTGGACGGTGGAAACTAGGAGGGCAAAACGGTAAAACCCGTCTTCTGAAGAATTGATTATGGGTATGGCCATCACATAATAATCCAACTCCAGCTCCATTTCCGCCTTTTTTCCCCCTTCTCATTATTTCAACATTTATCATTTTACAACTCTCCAACTACAAACTCTCCACTACAATACTGCGCAATATTCTAGAGAGAGAGAGAGAGAGAGAGAGGGAGGGAAAGACAGATGAGGGATTTCCGGCTACATTGAGGGAGAGCAAAGGAGAAGAAGACAACTTGAGCTGGACTGCTATTGGCTGCAATATTGAAGGAAACAAAAAAGAGTGAGTCTGTACAATAACTTTGTTTTATTTCTTCAAGAAAACATAGCAGAGCACAAATATTTTGCTGGGCATGTTGCTTTTCTGCTACTTCTTTAGTTAAAATAATACCTTTTTAGGAATTATTGTCTCTAATTAATTCGTCTTGTCTTTTTCTTTTTTGTTGGTGTGATGTGTTGTTCAGATGAGGGAGAAATCTGCGAATTCTGCATGGTTTTTGGGGGCGAGCCCCATAGTTCAATCCTGGTTCAAGATTTTGATGATGTGTGTGTTTCTTGGAATCTTGATTGTGTGGGGGATTGACGGTTTGAACATGAGCACTTTCCACAATGATTTTGTTGTGTTGAAGCTCGACACTGCTGCAGAAGCTTTACCCTTTAAAGATTTCAGCTTTAGGAACCGTTCCATTCAGTTTCAGCCCAAATTGGAAAACCATGAGCAGATAAATTTGAACCTCACCAACCAGATTCTAGCAGAATCCCATGAAAATCTTGATCAGATTAGCCCTCCGCCCCTCAATTTGGTTTCCAACGTCTCTATTGCGACCCCCAATGTTTCAGATGATTCTAGCATGATTTTGGCAAACCCCCCTGAAAATCTTGATCAGATTAGTCCTCATTTGCTTGGAAATCAGACTCACAATGTGTCGATTTCAATTTCTAGCGCTAATGTTTCAGCTGATTCTAATCATTCTAGCAAGAGTTGGACCAAGAGGAACACTTCTTCAAGTCCTAGGATTATGTCCTGGATTTCATCGGAGCTGGAGGCAAATTACTCGTCTCATCTCCTTAAAAACTGGCTGACTCCGGGCGGTGAGCTGTGTAAGGATTCAAGAACTGTGGATGTTAGGATTGCTGGATTGGATGGGAATGAGAATGTGGAGTTGGTGGCTGGTGAAATCCATGAGTTTGTGTTTCAAGCTGTGGATGAGGCAGGGGAGCCTCGTTGTTTAGGCGGTGATTACTTTGAGACCGATCTTTCGAGCGATAAGTGGAAGTCTAGGCCCCCGGTTAAGGACATGGGCAACGGGACCTACTCGTTTTCCCTTCAAATCCATCCTGATTTTGTCGGTGATTACAATCTGACTGTTATCTTGTTGTTTAGGCACTATGAGGGTCTCAAGTTTTCGCCTTCTAAGTTGGTGTTTGATAGGGTTCTTCGCGCGGTCCCAATCAGGTTCGTTAGGGCTGCGTTGCGTTTGCCCGAGATTGGGCAATGCAGGTGGAGTGATTACACAAGGGACGTCTGGTCTGGCCGTTGGACACGGCATGCTAGGAACGAGAACTGCGCCATCAGCCATGATGGTAGGTATAGGTGCCAAAGCCCGAGCTTCCCGTGCCAAAAGCCGTGGTGCGATGGCCCATTAGGCGTGTTGGAGAGCAACGGGTGGGTTTACTCTGCCCATTGCTCCTTCAAGCTCTACAAAAGCCAGGAGGCATGGAGGTGCTTGAGCGGACGCTGGATCTTTTGGTGGGGCGACTCGAATCACTGCGACACCCTCCGTAACATCCTGCATTTCATCTTGGACGTGACCGACGTACCCACCGTTCCAAGGTTGTTCGATATGAACATCACGAATCCGAGGAACTCATCTCAGTCGGTGAGGTTCACGAGCATCTTCAATGGGCATTGGAACCACACGGGCAACTACCAAGGGCTAAACTCCTTGATCAACGAAGGGTACCGGGAGACGTTGAAGGGATACTTCTCTCGAAGTGTCGTCCCTGACACCGTGATAATGAACTCTGGTTTGCATGACGGTATATACTGGTCGACCATCCGGAACTTCATCAAGGGGGCGGACTATGCGGCCGCTTTCTGGGCGGAGTTGATGGAGGGGGTGAGGCGGAGGGGGCTGCGGCCCCCGGAGGTCATATACCGGACCACCGTTGCCACAGGGGGTTACGCAAGGTCGATGGCGTTCAACCCTCACAAGATGGAGGTGTTCAATGGGGTGGTGGTGGACAAGCTGAGGCAGTATGGCTTGCTTGATCGGGTCATTGACGACTTTGACATGACCTACCCGTGGCACTTCGACAACCGGTGCAACGACGGGGTGCACTATGGCCGCGCCCCGTTGAAGGCCCGGTGGCGAGACGGGCAGATCGGCCACCAGTACTTCGTTGACCTCATGCTTGGGCACGTGCTGCTCAACGCGCTCTGCGTGGGGCCCGAACGCACGCCGATGTGATGGATATGCGATAGTTTTGGCCTAGGTAGGTCAAGGGCGGAATTTTTTGCCCATGATAAATATTGGAAGATGGAAAGCTCAGATTTTCCAGTGAGGAAAGATGCAGGTATATTAGGTGAAATTTGGGTATATAATTCTTTTAACACATTGATATATATTTTTTATGTAATTCTTTTTGTATGTTAATTTTGATAAGTGTGAGATCCCCACATGTACCGGTGTAAAGTTCATAGATATAAATGTCATTGATTAAAATCATAAATGGAATGATGGAGAGAGTGGTGACTTTATTTTCATAGACTTTGAGGTGTGAAATTGTGAATATATAGCACTTGAGCTGAGTTAAACAATTTGTAAAGTATTTGGAGCTCCAGTTAGTGAAGTTTGTTAGAACAATTCAATCGAGTTAAGTGTGATAATATTAGTTTCATTTGTGGACTAGCTTGTAAGTTGTAAATTGTAGTAATATATATAGATTGTTAATTTTAAATAGTACTTTGATTCCTCAAACAAAATGTACTTTTATTATGGAAAATAAAAATATAGAAGTAGTTAAATATACTTATTTTCTTGGATCGTAAATCAAGTAAATATAGAACATTTTAATATAAGATTCTTTTAGGTTCGATATAAGTTGAAGTATAATTGGTAAACGAAAAAAAGAATTTGAGTTCATACTTCACACATGTGATCTATAAATATTTAACTTTAAGTTAAGTTTTCCATTTGAGTAATACAGTTTAAAATGCAAATAAAAATTTAAACCGAAATGATATTTGATCTCTTTTCTTTTCCTAAGATTAAAATTCGAACAACAAACTGATTTCCGCAAAACACGTGACGTCACGTGCAAGAACAGTCAAGGGCAGTTTTGACATTTACAGCGGGAATGCATCATCTTTTTTTTCTTTTTTCTTTTTTTCTTTTAGGGAATGAATGTTATCGTCTTGTAATAATACCAGAAGAGAAAGAAAGCTTTATAATGCCAGCAGCTAAATTACAGGAAAAAGAAAACAGAAAATTAAAGCAAGAAAATTCCCAGAAATTTATTTTACGAATGCCTGAAATACGAAAAGGAGATAATAGAACACGGACTAACCAATCGTAGCTGATACTAAATTGTTATAGTATTTTCTGCCTGAACCTGAATCTTCCCCTTTTAGGGTGGTGGAAGATTTTATTTTTTTGTGGGCTTTTTCGTGTGCGTGTGTGTCTGGGGAGATTTGATTTAGCTCTTGACATTGAAGGAATACCAACAGTTAGAATTTTCTCCCCACATTCAATCAAGATGGCGTTCAATATCACATGGGCTTCGTTCCTCAGATTTTTCTCGCTTTTGCTGCTGCTCGCTGCTATTGTGATTGCTTGCTTCACTCTCCCTGTTGAAAAGGTTAGATTTTTTATTCTGGGCCTCTTTCTTGTTCATGTTTTTCGTTCTCTTCTTGAATTTTTTCTTTTCTTTTTTGGGTGCGTGTGCGTGGGTTGGGTGGAGGTGGGAGTGTGTTGAATCAGTTTCAGGATTGGGTGATATGAATTGTATGTTTTTAGATAGTGGGATAAAATCTTGGAAGATTGAGAAAACTGTTCCTGGTTTAATTGGATCTTTTTAGGGAAAACAAAATGATACTAGCAAGGAAATGTTTAATCCAAGTTCTGTTAGAACTAAACTGAAGGTGAAGCGTGATTAGCTGGATTAGAGGAGCTCTATTATCAATTATTACAATTAGCGTATAGGGTGAATATTTTGTATGAGTTGTGTGTTTAAAAGAATATTAAATAGGTTGGATGCTGCAAGCTTGCTTCAATACACTTTTCATATCAACACCACAACTGTTGGAATCTTTTCATTTTCTCTGTTGCAGATGCTTAGTGATTTCTTGGTATGGGTAGAGGAAGATCTTGGTCCTTGGGGTCCTCTGGTGCTGTAAGTACTATTTTAATTTATAAATTATTTATACTTAATGGTGTAGAGTTTGCTGCCAGTTTCTTGTTTGACATGCCAGGCGAGCTACATATAATATTAAATGAATTATCTGCCTACTAAAATATCATATTTATCCGATAATTAGTTCTGCTGCATTGTTGTTTTTGGATTTACTTAGTAAAATTAATATGTTTGTAATACCTGCCTTACTTTCAAATTCAAGTTTTGAGTCATATAGCAAATGATGGTGGTGAGGGTCAGCTATTGGGATTTTTAAATAAAAAGGATCATTTTGGTCAAAATCATCTGCCATCAGTAAACGATCTTATAAAGACCAATTATGGGATTAGATAAAAAATGATTACCCTCTTTAGCAATCTCTAACTTCATACTTCTTGATTCTAACGTAAACTGATGGTCCTTTTGGTATCCTATTTTTCTCTCTGACCTGCATTATGATTTTAATTCTATGAATGTTTTATAATAAAGGCACACTTTATAGCTCACTCTTTACCCAGGGATGCATTACCCAGAGGATATTCCGTCTTAACTACAATCATTAAATCAGTTGTGCTGAAAGTTTTAAATGGACTTAATTCTGTTTCTCTCTAAAGATGTGCATGTTTGCACGCAAGTTAGTTGAAAAATGCCTATAAACTTCATCCATTTTCGTAGTGACATGTGTCTTTTGGACCTTGCAGAGCTGTGGCTTACATTCCTTTAACAATACTGGCAGTACCAGCTTCAATACTTACAGTAAGGATTAACTCTTAATCTCTTCCAAGTTCAAGATTTATAGTCTTCGAGTCGTATCCTAATGTAGCGTGAGATGATCCTTTCAGCTAGGTGGTGGCTATCTTTTTGGCTTGCCCGTGGGTTTCATTGCCGATTCAGTTGGGGCTACTATAGGCGCTGGCGCCGCATTTCTTCTGGGGCGAACTGTTAGTTTTTTTGCGTTTACAAAGTAGCATTTGTTTTCTTCGTGATAAGGGCTTGAGGTTTGGTGGTTATGATGTTCCTTTAAGTAAACTCTCTCTTATTTTGCCTCTATGGCAGCTAGGGAGGTCGTTTGTCATGGCCAAGTTGAAAGACTATCCACAGTTTCGTGCAGTTGAGATTGCAATTCGGAGGTCCGGATTTAAGGTCTGTATGCACTCTCACTATAAGTTCAATGCTCGGTTCTTCATATTGAGGTCTGTTCTGCTTGATTCAATAATGCTCTTATGAGTTTATGCTCGTCAATTCCTTTTTGTCGGACAGATTGTTTTGTTGCTCCGGCTTGTCCCATTGCTTCCATTTAACATGCTGAACTACCTATTATCCGTGACTTCAGTCTCACTAGTTCCATATTTGCTGGCATCGTGGTTGGGCATGATGGTACGCTCCTCCTTATTCGATCCTTCTGAAGTTAACATTTATGGTATTCTAATTATTGAATCTTTTTACAAATTATATATTGATGTGAATGCCGATTCTTGTTCTTTTTTTGTAGCCAATTACGCTTGCATTGGTATATGTTGGAACAACCCTGAAGGATATTTCAGACGTGACACATGGATGGAGCGGATTTTCTAAAACTCGTTGGGTAAGGGTCTATGCAATCGCTAATCTTTAGAATTACTTTCTCTTTTTTCACCTGGTATATGTTAGATTATACACCATCTCTTTGGCCATATATTGTTATTATTCTGTTTTAGTTCAATGAGCTGGATCTTTGGTTGGCCCTCTCGTTTGGGATTGCTGGAGATGGGATACTCTTTGATAAAAAGTATTATATACTCCCCCATATATAAAAATAGTCCATTAATTCTTTTTTTGGACGTCCTGTAAAATTAGTCCTAATCCATTTATGGGAACTATCTCTCAATACTTTAGTCTTACTTTTTAATGTGGGTCCCTTTTTTTCATTCACAACTATCATTTTCTCTACTCACAATAACTTTATCAATATTTTATCAACTTACAATAACTTTACGTCTTTACCTATATTTTCTTAAAACCCGTGCCCTCTGTCCTTAAGACTATCTTTATAGGACGGAGGGAGTACTACTATGGAATGAACACCATTTGGTTATTAGATTTGATTCTGACAGATGAAGTTCCAACGTTTTGTTCGTGTTAAGTTATACACGAGAATTCTATGGCCTCTTATTGTTTTACATTTTTGCTGATGGCATGTTGTTTTGAACTTAGCCTCGTTTCTTATGCAGGCATTTATCGCGTTGAGCCTTGTGGTGTCTGGTAAGTGCCAAATATTGTTCTAGATTTGATTTTAGATACCTTTTTTGCTCGTGTTGGGAAATTCCCGTGCGAGACGGTCTAACGGGTCATGACTTGAATACTGGATACATTTGTTTGCTTGCAGTCGTGTTAATGGTCATTGTGACACGAGTAGCAAAAACTGCTCTAGATAAAGCGTTGGCTGAGAACGAGGATACCGATGGCAATCCCGCCTCACCGGAATTACCGGTGGCGGCCAACTCCACAGGGACAGGGAATCTTCGTGAACCACTTATCGTCAAGGTTGATAGCCCTCAAGAATAGAAGAGTCCCATTTAATGTATAGTCGTGATGAAATCTCCCATTCACTCTCGAGCATCGGAGTGTATAGTCGTGATGTCTCGGAACACAAAATTATTGCTTGTGAATTATACTTGTAGAGTAAAGTAATATATCTTGGGTTGGATAGTTTCTCTATAGTCTATTTATGAACGTGTTGTATTTACTGCTATAACTTAAGGGGACCATTGTAGGTGCATTAAATAAATTCAAGAATTATTTGAATCATTATTGTTACACATTATTACATCTCATCTCGGAGCTAACATGCATTGGGACACATTCCTAGTGTCCGCCCCCCTAATCAAGTACATGAGAGAGAGATATGGTCGTGAAATTATATTTTCGTAATTAAAAAGTGGGGTTGAAAATACTAAAACACACAAGTTTGTCAAGATTATTCACTTCACCGTATGTGGAATGACTACGATGTATCATATAAATAAAGATGGTGTTTCTCGTCGTTCAAATTATTACATTAAAGATTCGTAAAACTATTAGGGGCCGATTGTTATGCAGGAATGAAATGGTCATTCCTACGCCCATTCCTATTCCCACGACTGCTAAGATTTTTCGCAGTAGGAATAACCATTCCTGTAGGAATGCTCATACCCATGAACATGAGATTAGCTATTCCCATGAACATGAGATTAGCTTTACTTGAATTTTATCTTTTCTTTTAAATAAATTTAATCTTATAACATAATAATAATAATAATAATAATAAACTATTTAATTAATATTAAATATAATATAATTATTATTATTAAATAAATAATAAAATATTGATAGTAAAATAAAGTTAATTAATAATAATTCATTAGTTTATAACAAGTTATTAAATTATTTAATTAATTAATTATTTATAAATTATTAATAAATTTAGATAATATAATATGATCATT
>JAYJMF010000025.1:1696344-1716081 GCA_036873715.1 Salvia sclarea | reverse complement strand
TATTATTATTATTATTATTATTATTATTATTATTATTATTATTATTATGATTATTATTATTATTATTATTATTATTATTATTATTATTATTATTATTATGATTCGAATCGAATATTTTCGAATACCGAATCGAATATCACGATATTCGATTTATATTCATTAACTAATCGAATAAAAAAAAGTATTCATATTCGTATTCGATTCGTCTAATTTCGGATCGAATATTGAATACTGAACCGAACCAAAATTAGTCGATTCATATACAACCCTATACTAGGCACAACAAACACTCTCATAAATTTGGGTTAGAATAGTAGCACTTCATGTCCCTATCTTCCAAATTAAAAGTCTCTTCATCATATTAGATTAAGGCGATGAGAGAAAATAAAACTCGTATAAAAATATTATATATTTCCATTTTCAACATCGAAGCCACATTACTTAAAAGTTAAGAGAAGTCATGATTGTATAGCTTAATTTGTGCGCTCATTTTCATAAATGGTATTTTGAAATGTGCAATGTTACTTGACAATAACATCTATAATTATGATCGAAATCAAGTAGTAAATATATGAATGAGCGATTTGGGGTAACTTCTACTATTTATTAAAATATAATGTTACAATATTAGTATAATATATAAGAAAGAAATATTGGAATGCTTGGACAACATCATTCTTTGTCGTTGCCACCTCCTATCGTGCTTGAAATTTTAGTACGTGCGATGCTATCTGCTCATTGTAATTAAACACAAAAAGGTTACCATGAACTTGAATCCTAATTTATTCTACGTTCAAAGGACTTCCTGACATTAGGCGATTCATCACCATCTGCTCACCGATTTGATCGAAATCACAACTAAAAGTTTAATGCATTGTAATATATCAATATTTTTTTATTGCTATCCCTAATATTACACCTTAAAAATGATGAACTGGTATGAAACCAAAGTCCAATGCATTATACATTCAACGAGCTTTCCAACAGTAGGTGGGTCCGTTTTCATCTGATCAGTGTTGCAAAAGTTGCACCTAAAAGACGGGTGCATCTATAGTGAATACCGAAACGGCTAAACCTCATTGTAATGACATTACTAAAAGGACAATAATTGATTAAAACATTATTGTATGCATGAAAAAACATTGTCCTCTGAAAGTATTATCTAATACATACGAAAGCTTTCATTGTCCTCTGAAAGCATTAATCTAATACATATAAAAGTAGTCAAATTTGGAAAATCAATCTGGACTATCCATTAATTCAGATCAATGGAAAATCAACCTCTTCCTATATATATATATATATAGATGAAGAAGGACGACGATGACATATAAGATCAAACAATTATGTGATAATGTTTTCCACTAATGTGGAAGATTATTTATATTTTATTTTATTCTTTTCAATAAATTGATCATATAGTTTCAATTTGATGATATCTGTGATCCCCGAGGAGTTCAATAAACGTAATTGACATGATATATATATATATACTAGTCGGTAACTCGTCGAAATTCGACGGGAGCATATGGCAATTGATAATTGAAAAATTAAGAAATTATTAAAATAATTGATATTCATATTTCGGTTTATGTTTCCAAATTTGTACAATTTAAAATATTTACAATTAATTTCTTTATAAAACCGATTCTTGATTATGATGTTTTTTTGGTAATTTATTTAAAAACTACAACAACTAATCTCTCATAATAATTAGGATATGTATGTTTTCTCTTGATAATCTATTTAAAAACAACAACCACTAATATTAACAAAACACATTATATAATACATATAGAAATTGATTGCCAGAAAATTTAATTAGCCCATGATCCTTTTGAAATTCCTCAACTTAAATAACTATAGTATAATTTCAAATTAAACTCAAGTGATTTTATACTTTTCGGTAATAGAGTATCAGTATTACTATTTTGCACAAATTTTAAATATATGAGTTTAGCACATATTTCATTATTTCGTAGCACAATTCTCTAGCACAAACAACACAAACACCTAGCACAATCTTTGCGTAGCACACGCAGCACAAACACTTAGCACAACTGAGTGTAAATCTCCACCATTGATCTAACCCATCAAAGACCCAGATTCATTCCTATTTCCTACGAAATTTACCTTTCCTACCTGAACCTATCCATATATATATATAAAATATAATATTGACAAAAAACAACATCGTATTCATAAAATTAAATGAATCATCACAAATTTTTTTCCTTTTTTTTTCTTGTTCTTTTTCTTCCATATCTCTTTAACATATTTGGATATATTTGTACATAACTGAATGTTGCGACTTGTGAGCAAATACATAAGTTCAATTTGAAGTGCGACATGATATATTGATTCAGTATAGCACGCGTTGATAAACGTGTTGGGATATAATGTGCGTGTAATCGAATCTGTCTCTATATTTTTTATCGAGTAAGAACAAATTTTGAATTCATGATACAATAAATGAAATTCACCACATTTCATTAAATTATCGGGTGGCTGATTGAATCGATGAAATCTATGAAGATTTTTAGTATATTTATTTATTTATTTTAATAAAAGGAACGAGCTTATTCAGTATTCACTTTTCTTTATATGGACAATAGCATTATATATTTCACACTAGGAGAATATAACGGATACAACGGATTATGGACCAACGTTCGAGTCAACTCTCTCTTTTTTCCCCCCAAAAAAAAAAAATCGGTACCTGCAAGTTGATGTGTTTTGTCGGAGATTCCACGTGGGATGCTTATGTGTATAGAGAAATATTGACTTAATTTATCTTGTAAGCTCAGTTGGTTTGGTTCTTATTTTGTGTGTGTTGGCCTAGTAGTAAGAGGTTAATGTTCGAGGCCAAAGGTCTTGGGTTCGAGTCCTCTGTGATGCGGTCTTTAAATTTATGTACCTATTTATTAAAAAAAAAGGGTAAATAATTGATATTGGCCTATCGTTTTGTTGACTTTTAGAAAATGTCCCAATTTAAGTGTAATATTTACAAAATTTAAAATCTTACCACAACATTCTATTACGACTCTTAGATGCATTTAGAAGTTGTTGGAAAACCTTTTGTCTTATACTAATACATTTTGAAGACGAAAACAGTGTTTCCTTGGCAGTTAACCTTGGTAAGAGTATGGATGATTTTAAACACTTGATTTTCATGGTATTTGGACCTACAATATTCCTTTTGTGTTTTTTGCCCACTGTAATGGAGGATTATTAATTTCTCGGATTTTAACATGTTAATTTTTAGTCAATTTGTTGTCCATGTATCATGCTTGTGATTAGAACCAAGCATAATGATGGGTAACATTAGTTGAATGTATTATGGTTAAGATTAGAACCAAGAATAATGATAACACAAATATTACACTTTAATAAGCTTAACAAAAAACATAGAATAAGAGTCATAATAGAATATTACAATTCAATATTAGAAAAAGAGTCATAATAGAATATTGTGATAAGATTTTAATTTTTGTAAATATCGCTTAGGTTGGGACATTTTAGAAAAGTCAGCTTATGTTGGGACATTTTTGAAAAGTCAACAAAATGATAGACCAATATCAACTATTTACCTTTTTTGTAATTCCACCTAATATTTCTTTATACACATATGCATCCCACGTGGGATCTCCGGCGAGACATGTCAACTCGCAGGTACCGAAAATTTTTTTCGGGACAAAAAGAGAGAGTTGACTCGAACATTGGTCTATTTTTGTAAATACACTTAGGTTGAGACATAAAATCAACAAAACAATAGGCTAATATCAACTATCTATCTTAAAAAACATTTTTTAAAGTTCCGGATATTTTTTAATAAAATGAGTATAGTTCAGGATTTAAAATAATATAGATCTCAATACACATATTGTTTCCTGATATAACACAATATACTGAAACACGTTCCATTAAAAAAAATGTTAGTAGAATATATCACAGAAAGTATACAACCTAAAATCCAATTTCATTATATGAATAAATGAAATCCATAGATGTCATTTATATAAAACTACACTCTTTCTAACCATGAATCATGTTCAAAAATCTCAATAATATATTAATGGCTCACAATATATATGTACAGATTTTAGAAACTCCTATAGAAATAATCCAGTTATAATATATTCTAAAATGCATTAATTAATAATGACGAACAATAAACCACCCTAAAAAAACTAAAAACAATACTGTTCAAGGAACTACCTCAAAAAAACCATGTTTGAAGATTTCAATATCGTAATTACGATTCCTGATGATAACATATCATTAAACAGTGTTAAAATTTGGCAGAAAGATTATATAATAATATCTTGAAATTGTACAAATAAATAAATTGAGTAGCTACAGTTGAAGATTTATCTAAAACTAGACTAATTTATTATTCCAGTGTTTTTTATTTTCCAACACCATTTTCTTTAAAACCCAATATATATTTTTCATAATAAATAAATGAATAATGTAGATTACATGAAGGAAGGAGTAGGACGCGTCCACACGACGCAGCAGCCCCGCGAATGGGGTCTTCCGCTCTTTAAAATGGTCATTTTCTCCTTCATCCTTTTTCTCTCTCTCTAAAACCATTATATAAGAAAGAAAAAAAAAAAAGAATTAAGTAATTGCAACAAAGCAATCGCTCTCTCTCTCTCTAAGCAACAAGCAAAAGACTCTCCTCTCTCTCTCTCTCTCTCTCTCTCTCTCACTTCGATTTAATTTACCCCCATGAGAACTCTGCTCACATAGAAGACAACAAGGTTCTCCCTCTCCTCCTCCCTCTCCCTCTCCCTCTCCACACTCCCACCCACCTCTCCTATGCATATATCTTAGATGTATAAACGACTTTTATTTTCTATCTATATGTATTTGTTTTCTTACTTGCTTTTGTATTTCTCATTTTGTTTTCCTTTTCCTGCTCCACATCTGAACCCACGACCCCTGCAGCCGCTCCACACGTTGCCCGCTGTGAGTTTCCTCTTCGCATATACATGCAAAACTTATATACGCCTATGTATTTCTGCGTCTATTCTCTTCCTGTTTGGATATCGGTTTCTGCTCAACAAATGTGATGGGATTGTGGGAATACGTGACTTGTCAATTCTTCAAAGACTCTAATTTGGTGGGATCACATTGGAATTGTCTCTAAACTTATTGCTTTTCTCTTCTTTAACTTGGAGTTTTTTTGCATGATTTATGTTTTATGCATATATATCTTTATTTATAATATATATTTGGCTTTCGGGTTTTCGGGGAACTTGCTCATATAGATAATTTTTTTGTGAAATAAGAGTACTTGATGTCGTTTTGTTTGATTTGGGATTTGGTTTCAGCTGGTGTATCGGTTTGGGATTATTTGGCTTTGTTTTTTCGTGGTTTTTTACTTATGCTTTTATTATGATAAATTTAAGTTCGTGGCGTAATGTGGATCAATTTAGATAGACAAATTCGATCTGTTGTGTCTTATATTTGGTGCTCGATGAAGTTTGTTCACGATTTGGTTTGTTTTCCGTAGCTTCAGTTTATGAAGGAAATTTGTTTTATGGCTGTGGATTGACACCTTGCTGTATCCTTCTTCCTTTGTGATTTTCTTTCCAAGATTTCACTGTTTTCCCTTTAGTCGAAAGCCTATCTCGTTGTGGTTTCAAGATGTTTTGGTATTTTGGCCTTGTAGAAAGAAGCATCACTTGTGATGTGGTTGTACCTTTTCATTGTTGTGCATCAATGAGAGTTTCTATTTCTGGTAAGCAGGTGATGAGAAATAGATAGGGATGAAGCTGCTTCGAGACTCTACTAAGTTCAGCTGAGATAGTGAAAATTGACTCAAAATTATCTGAAATTCGAGATTACAAGAATTTCCTGTTTTCTGTTTCATTATAGATATTGAAAGGTAAAACCTTTTTATCTGAAGCCAGTATATGTTTTTATTGGAGACTCATGTAATCTGTTTCCTCGTCTTTCCATTTGCTCCTACTTAGTTTGATAGACTTAGTTTTTTTTGCATTTTCGGTTTTTCACCTTGTTTATACTGGTTTTGGGGACTATCTGAGTAGGAAAAATGCCGCCTTTTCTATACTTCGTTTTGCTGCAGAGATTTGAGATTACGGCTCTTTAAACATGTCTCGGTTGATGCCTTTTGTGCATAGGCAGTTTAATGGACTTCTGCTATGCCCTAATGAAACTATTTTGATTTTGTTGGCAGATGTCATCATTTGCTCGACATCAGAATGGAAATTGTGTCGATGCTAGTCCCATAAAGGAGTATGCCGACTCTGCAGATGTCAACGCCTCTTCTCAAATTCAATTAGATTGTTTTGATGTGGGTGAGGAATTTGGGGAGCCAGATATTCTTCCCCGTATCGGAGATGAGTATCAGGTTGAACTTCCTCCACTTACTAAAGAGCCTATTCACATGTCCTACGCCGAAATTGGACACCATTCCCTCCAAGATTTCTTTGTTGGGTTGCCAATACCATTAATTTGGATAGACTGTGGAAAAACTGAGGGCCATCAAACCGTCCTGGGATCCAGACGGCCATATTGTAAGAACGTGATTCAAATGGGGACTTTGTGCAATGGTGATAGGGAGGAAATAAAGAGTTTTCCAGCTACGGAGAAAATACGGATGTGCATTGGTGAAGGTCATCGTCTGGTTCCTGGATCACTTGGTGGAAGATGGAACAATGCTGAAAAGGCGAGTTTCCTTCTTGCGTTGTACATATTTGAGAAGAATTTTGTCGAAGTGAGGCGGTTTGTTGGATGTAAAGATATGGGTGCAATACTTTCGTTCTATTATGGGGAATTTTACGATTCTGATGCATACCGTAGATGGTCAGAAGGTCGGAAGACGAGGAGCAAGAAATGTGTTTACGGGCAGAGGATATTCTCGGGGTTGAGGCAGCAGGAATTCTTGTCTAGATTGCTCTCTAGAGTCTCGGAAGAATGCAAAAGTGCTTTACTCGAGGTAAATTCTTTAACTTACAGTTGAAAATCGCATTTATTGATTTTTGGAGGCTTGAATATGTGGAATGCTTACTGCCAAATTTAGTTTCAACAGAAAAATAAAATAAAGATGACATTCAGTTAAAAATGGTTAATTAAATGGATTATGGATGTATTGAAGGCTATATGGAGCATTTACTTGGGTTGATAGATCGGATTTTCGATATATGGGTTCGAGTATTAGAAAAATTACATGCTCTGGCAAAGTATGGGGTGGGTAATCTATGTTACTATTTAAGCTATCATCTAAAGTAAACCCCCCTAGTGTTTGAAAGCTGCTGAAGTTTGTTCCTTGATTCGTTCATAGGTCTCTAAGACATTTTCAGAAGACAAGATATCATTAGGTGACTACGTCTCATCTCTGAAGGCCACGGTGGGGATGGACCTCATCGTAGAAGCTGTTGCGATTGGTTCGGGCAAACAAGACCTCACGGGGATGGCCTTGGAACCTCTGAGGTCAAATCATGTGACCCGGTCGGAGATACCAGCTGGGAAAGCATGCTCCGCGCTGACAACTGCCGAAATCATCAAATTCTTAAGTGGAGACTACAGGCTGAGCAAGGCTCGTTCAAACGACCTATTCTGGGAGGCCGTCTGGCCGCGTCTGTTGGCGAGAGGCTGGCATTCGGAGCAGCCCCAGAACCAAGGATACGTTGCTGGCTCGAAGTGTCTGGTTTTCCTTCTTCCCGGTGTCAAGAAATTTTCGAGGAGGAAGTTGGTGAAGGGCGATCACTACTTCGACTCGGTCACTGACGTGCTGAGCAAAGTTGCGAAAGAACCTGGCCTGATCGAGCTCGACAGTGAGGAAGCCAATGGCGGCCAGAACACGGAGAAAGATGAGTGGACCAATGATGTGAAGACGGTGGAAGACGAGAAAAATCTGCCGTCGAGGCAGCGGCATTCTTATCTGCAGCCTCGGACTCCCAATCGCAGCATGGATGCCATAAAATTCACTGTGGTGGATACGGGCCTCTCCGATGGCAAGATAAGAGAGCTGAGGACCCTTCCTCGGGAAATCTCGAGCACGTTGATCTCTTTCGACGCTCCTGAAGAGGAAAACATGGCTGAATCCGATACGGCGGGTAAATCTAGACCGAAGAAGCTTCCCAGCAGAAAAAACCGCGATGAAAATCATGATAACCATCCTGATGTAGGCAAATCATCAGCCCATCCGAAGAGGAAGAAGGATTCAAATGACAACCAGAAGCCTCGAAAGGTCTCGAAACCTGTGACGGCCCGGAAGCAGAAGCAAGGCAACCTTGATAACATCGCTCCCATCAGCAAACGTGGAAGGAAGTTAACCGGCAATGCTCACGAAGAAGCAGGAGATGGAGTGCTTCTCCACCCTCACTCGATCTCCACTGCGCCTAGATTGGAAAACGGGGTGTCTTGCAGCTCCTCAGGCATGCACGAGTCTAACGAGACAATTCAAGTTGGTTCATGGCAGGATAAGGCGTCGTCCACCAGCTCATCCAGAGGTAGTCCGAGTGAGAGCACTGAATTCCCTCAACCTCAGCTGTTGATTGATCTCAACGTACCCCCGGAAATTGAGAATCACGGCCTCGCTCCAAACCTACCTAACGAGCCAGATAACCAACCGGTCCAGCCAGATAGCCAACCAGCGCCAGCACCTGTTGAGGCTAGTTCCGAGCAGCAATCTGTTGCAAACACGCGGAGGCTTAGCACGAGGTATCGCCCTCCAACAACACGGGCGCTGGAGGCTGTAGCGGGTGGATATTTGAGCATAAGCCGGAGGAGGAAGGGTAGGGACACCACCTCACTCGATGCACAACCACCAAGACCTTCACAGCAACCCCGTGTGGGCCCTGGTCCGAGTGAATCTCCGAGCAGTTCTGTGGCTTCCCCTTCCCAGATTGGAGAATCTTCTTCTTCCCAGATCGCGGAAGCTGACAGAGGTGTGACTACAAGTGGCATCTCGAATGCAGACAACAAAAACGACAATCCACCAGAAGCTAATCAAGAAGAACCAGCTCCCGGACAGTGAGATCACAGTTCTACAATGAGATCTTGGCAGCTGATGTCTGAAACCCAGAAACAGGAAATGGGGTACAAATTCTTGCTGTTTTCCTATAGAAAGATTGATCATTCTACATGAAATCATAGGCTTCTGGTTCTTGATGCTCATTGAAGCGTAGTTAGGTAGCAATTCTTGATGATCGGAGATAGTTTTTGCTGTTGGTAAATTTACGCAATGCAGCAGCTTTATACACAGTGCAGACTGTTATTCATGAGGCTAACGAGGATGAGCTGAGTAGACGAATATGAATGAAGGCACGAGGATTATGGAAGAGTCGGTTACGAGAGAGCCCTCGAGGAATCATGGGATGTGATTAACAGATTTTTTCTTCGTCTTCTAATCTCTTTTCATCTCATTGTTTGAGTCTTTGCTGTTATTGATGGTCATATCATAATGATAGTTGATAGTTGCAGTCTTTTCTATATTTTTTTTTTCATTACTGTTAACTAGAGTATTAATCAATAAACTACATTTGTTGCATAGGAATAAATGACGTTGCTGTTAGATGAAGTAGCATCGTTGTGCCTACCAAATTGCATCTGTTGCAGTGTATGATGTTTTTCGTGTGTAAAAGTGTACGTCCTGATTCAATACATTCATGCATGCAATGCGAAAGCCGAAGCATGAGATGAGACGAACTTCCTTTTCTTTCAAGAATATCTATAACTTTAAAAATAATGGAGTTAAATTGTCACTCGGGCTAGAATATACTGTAAGCGGATAATTATCGAGTCGAGCTCGAGCCAAGCTCGACGCTCAATATAAAAATTTTCGAGCCAAACTCGAGCCCAAATTTTAATGAGCCGAGCTCGAGCTTGCTCTGCTAGTATTTGGCTCGCGTACATCCCTATGTGAAAATGGAAGATGAAATGGGGATGTGTATATTATGTTTTCTTTTTATTTCTTATCTGTCACATAAACAATGTCTTTTCTAATAAAAATATATGTATATATTTACAAAAAATAAAAGAAGAGCTTTTTTCCACCTCAAATTGACGATTCACGTTAATCTTCAGAAAAGATTTTGGGGACAAACTGAGGGGTTTCATAAATATTAAGTATATTTTAATAAATATCTATAGAATGAAACTTTTACTTAAAATTCTCTCAAACCAAAATAAAATGATTTATTGATTAAACTTGCCAAATAGCCCCCTCTCTCTCAAAAGTTACAAGTAATCCAATGTTTTATCACTTTATGACAAAAATATTTCTATCATGTTTGAGCACCAAAAATATCTACACGCATCAAGTGAGAGGGTGACGTGAAGTCTAGTTACCAATTCGGTAAAAATGATGTTTTTTCAGATTTTCAAAACAAAACTAAAATTCCATTTCGTCAATATAATATTGGTTATTAATATTTTGTATCTCCAAGTTTGAGTAATTTTCAAAATATATTCTAACTTACGTTATTATGTCCCATCTTTCAACTTTTTTAAGATGGCGAGATGAATCATCATGTCGTCGTCGGATTTTTAGGCGGATTCTATGATCCGAGATATATTACGGAAAATAAATTAAAGACGAAGACATATTATGAAAAAATGCAAGTTGAAGACACAAAACACTATTAACACATGAAAATTTAAAATAACAATATGATGCAGTCTTTTTATAATGTTAGAAGGAAGAAATTCCCACCACACAAATAATTAATTTATATTTTAAAGACAAAAGATCTTCATTGAAATTCACCATAACGTAACCTTCGAAATTTTCTTGCATAAATAGATAAAATCCATATGCCCGAGGGACAAGAGAAAATATTTGAGAATCTATAAGAGTCTTTGCAGCGGCGCACTTGGCGAGGCGGA
The DNA here is from genome assembly GCA_036873715.1 of Salvia sclarea. Lineage (NCBI taxonomy): Eukaryota > Viridiplantae > Streptophyta > Magnoliopsida > Lamiales > Lamiaceae > Salvia > Salvia sclarea. The sequence goes on along the minus strand of JAYJMF010000025.1, from coordinate 1,705,218 downwards.
CGCGGGCCTGCCCCAGCTGGCGCCGCGTGCATAAGTGCAGCTCGCGGCTGGGGCAAGGGCGCGGTCGCATTTGCGACCGCCAAGGCGCCCCCGGCCAACGGAACTTTTTTTTTTTTATTTTTAATTTTAATACACAATTTACACTTTAAATACCAACCTCTTATTCATTTCTAGACTAACCCTCAAATCTTCTTCACTTCTACACTAGAAATTAGTTGTTATTTATTTTATTTTATTTTCAAAAAATTGTATTGTGAATTTTCAAATATTCAATACAATTTATTTATTTTAATTAATTAAATAATTTAAATTTAAATTAATTAAAAGCTAAAATTAAAAAAAAAATGTAGAGACTTCCATAAATGTGAAGATCAACAAATGAAGTCTCTACTTTATTTGAATAAAATATTGCTACTTTTTGGCAGAACTTTCGTATTGGAGGTTTTTGCTGCCAACACTATAAGGAGCGGGACTTCCATAAATCCATACATATGACACGTAGATATCTGGCGTCGAAAAATGTTTAAAGTAGAAGATAAGGATAATATATTTTTGTTATAATTACAATTTATCAGATGGAGTACAAAATTGTTACATTTGATTTTCAAAAAAAAAAAAAAGAGATACTAGTATATTTGAAACGGTGGGACATGGTCTCATATTTTCCCAAGCATAAATTGTTCAAAAAAGTGTAGAATATAGAGAGGTTATGGGCCTGCACATTCAACCCATTAAATAAACCCAATAAGAAAGTATACGTGGAAGCTCCATTCTCCAATCTTACACCAGGCTGAGGCAGCTACCAAACTCCAATATTTCTGAAAGAATAGCACCGTTTCTCTGATTCGCATTTCAGCTTTTGATCGAGGGGCTTTTTGAAAGAGGAAATAAATTCATCAAATTCAGAGAAAACACATATAGCATCAAAAGTTTTGAATTTGTTTTGGTAAAAATGGGTCAGGCATTTCGTCGAGCAACTGGAAGTGTTGGCAGCTCCGCAGTCGATGCGACGTCGCAGCTGCGGAAACCCATTGAGCGGCCGCTGCCTCAGCCACCGCTTTCTTCTTCTACCACTCCCGTTGACAAACAGCCCGCTGCTGACATCACTCAAGGTTCTGGTAACTTTTTATTCGCTATTACTTATTTTTTTTATTTGTTATTACTTCAATTGATTTGTCAAAGTGCAGCTTCCAAATTCAGCTCATCGTTGTATTTTTATTTAAACCTGTAGTGATCTTAGAATTTCGAATTTCATAGCGATGTTTGATCGTTTTATTATTGATTGAATCAACTAACAATGCCCAGTATTCTCAATATATTGCGAACAAATCACTATCTGCTTGTTGTAGCTTGAGAAATTAAGATGATATGTGAAAATTGTCTAATTTATGCACTTTGATTTTGATTTATTGCTGTATCTTGGTCGATCACACTTTTGGCTTTAGATGAATTAGTGCCTAGATTCTCGACATACTCTTTCTTCAAGAACAAGAAATTACTTTAGCTTAGAAGCAATGCATCGTAGAAATAACAAGCTCAAGTGGTGGAAAATGGCTGGTGTATCCACCGCGATGCTTTGTAGCAAGATAACAAAGAAAGTGCATTGAACTGGAGTAAAAAAAATTAATGATAGATATAGGTTAGAGAGTCTTTTCCTTGCACAAGGATAATACAAGTTCAGCTTCCTGCTTCATCAGGATTATGACTTAGATAAGAGCATCTATACTTAGGTAAGAGGTTAGAGAATCCTTTGTTTTCTTCTTCTTTGGTCTTTTTGTTTGAAGAAGGTGGAAAGGGGAATCACAAGTGAAATACAACTTCCAACTTCACTAAGACCATAAGTAGAGTTGGTACTACAAAGACACACGCACACACAAACTCAAATATATATTGTTAGATAGGAGGAGGTGAATAGTTTTCTTGCAGATGGGAGAATGCAAAAACATCTAATTCATCATCATTGTGAACGTAGATAAGAGCATCTTGTGGTGAAGTAGAGCCGGTACCAATAAGCACGTGTATATGTAGTTAGATAAGAGGTTGGAGAATCTTTTTCTTGCGGATGGAAAGTACAAGTACAATCCAGCTTCTAAATTTGTCAGCATTCTCAACTTAGATATTGTCATTATTGTCTTTGAACTAGCTGTTAATAACTTATAATTTCGTTTTATTAACTCTTTCAAGAGGTTACATCAAGAGTAAACACAGAAAATGTCCTCGAGGATCGAGACCCGCAATATGATTCCATGCTCAGCCAAATGGTGGGTCGAATTCAAGCAAAGCCTGGAGGGAAGCTCGAGATGGGCGAGGCAAGGATCAGAACTTGTTACACGAACACATTTTTTTATTAAACTACAATTGCATAGTGGAACAGCTTTCTCTCATCCAACTTCCACGCCTCTTCTAGGAACAGCCTTCGTCACATGAGCTAGTTCTTCAAATTCTACTGTTTATATCAGCGCATACACCAGTTTGCACCTATTAGATCCCTTTCGTAATCCTTCACTAATTACAACAATTTCTATTTCTGGGCTGTTTGACAGGCCTCTGTGGTGGATAGTTACAAAAGGCCTTTGCCAAAACTACGAAACACAAAACCAGAATCCAGCAGGTATGAGGACCGGTCTGCTCCGCCGGGAACACTGAAGATTGCCCAGCTGCGCCAAATCATTCTCTTGCACGAGGGCAAGTCGGACGAACATGATGGTCCCATGGATGCTGCCCAAATTGCCGAACGGTTCCGTATCGACATCGCACAGGTTCAAAATATCCTCCAGTTTGTATCTCTTCCTCCAGAGGATGACAGCAAAAAGAAAAATAATTTAGAATGATCACTTTTTGTTCCAAGAGCTTCATTGATGAAGTTTCTGATATTAACTTTTTGTATGAGGAATAGATCTTCTAGAGGTGAGAACTGCAAATTGTACTAGGTGAATGTTGCAGAGTTACTTGATAGGAAATTCTTTCTACAGAATTTTGTAATATGTATGCTTCTATATCTTCTTGCTTGTTGAAATAATACTGTTAAAAATGTTGTGAAAAGTGCATTTTGACTTGAAGTGCTGACATTTTGTCTTTTTGAGACTTCTAGTGCCTTTGCTCTTTGCTATTGAAATATTATTTATTTTATATCTTTATTCACTTTGGGTAGTACTAATGTGTGTTAAATATAGTAATTTTTAAAAAACTACTAGTAATTAATCTCCAAGAAGTTGCAGAAATAAAAGTCCAAAAGCAAAAACTATTTTGATGGATTAATGAAACTAATAATTCAACACGAAATGTTATGCAAATTATTTTGTAACAATTACGAAAAAATAGATGTAAATCGATTACATAATGTATCCTTGGAGCCTAAACTTGAGAGACCCCCCTTGTTTTCACAATCACAGCTATGCCTAAAAATAACTAACCCCAAATAAATGGCTATACACAATTCAATGTAATAAAAGTTGGGCGAGAGGGGCCGTGCCCCGAGCTTGCTCAGTGTGGACTTCAAGTCTTCAACCATTTCGATGCGAACTCGAAGGCCACAAATGTGACGGCAGTAGCTGGTGCAGCTTTGACGACCGACGGCACGATGCCCTTGTACAGCCCGGCCGACCCCTCTGTGCGTAGAATTTGGACGACAGCATCGTGCATGTTTCTGTATGCACGAGGCTCGACCCGAGCTCCGTATCTCCGATCCCTCTGCAGACCCTGGACCTACGAGTCAAGTTTCTTAAGATGGTATGATTGCATCTCAACGAAAAGATCGAGATCTCGAATGTTGGAAACAACATACCTGAAATCTCTTCTTCACCACATCAAGGGGATGGCAGACGGCTTTAGAGCATATCCCTGCAGCTAAGCCGCAGACAGAAACCTCGACATTCGTGAGGGCGTTGTGGTCTCGTCTTGGCTCACGAGATCTGTTCCGATTCCAAGCCTAGAAGAGCAAGGAACCACATCAAGCATAATACATTACATACAGATCATGACACTATCATATATCTGAAAGATCGATGAGAGAGAGAGACCATAGTCCAACGCTTGAACGTGTCGAACGTTCCGAACTGCAAGCCGGCGTAAGGGATGATTTCGACAAGCGTAGGGGCCAATCCAGCGTACAAACCACGAATGCCACGAGTTTCGAGTATATTGAAAAGTGCAGACCTCATATTTGGATAAACCTAAATGTGGGAAACATCATCTTCTTTTCCACAAAATTGTCTCCTACTATATTTTCAACACAAGCACAAAAGTAATGACTGAAAACGAGAGTGCTACTTGTGGTGCACGTGCAGGATCAGCACCTTCGGCTCCCCCTGTGATGCCAAGATCGTCCTCAGGAGATCAAATGGGTACGAACCGATAGTGGCAGCACAACCCGAAACCGATCCACTAATGTACGTCAAGTACGGATTTATCCTCAGATGGTTTTCTGCAGCAACAAGATCGCAGAATGTTGTACAGATATTTCATCTATTAAAGAGGAAGGTTTTTCTTTTTCCTTTCAAGATAGAAAGAACTAAAGCATGAATTCAGAAGAGAAGAAGATGTATATTACCAAACCTGGGTTAGAAGAGCCAGAAACTAATGCCTTTAACTTCTGCATAACTGCAAACTGTATTGCGGTATACGGCATAACCATAAGAAGTGCCGGAACATTGCCCCTCCAGAACCCCTATTACAGTTTAATTAAATGAAGAATATCAAGAAAAATAGGCTGAGACATAAATGTAGAAAACACAAAAGTGATATGACTAAGGCATCTCCTTCACAACATCTCATCTCATGCGTGAGAGTTCAAGTGACACATTTAGCATATCAAAATAGGATAGAGATGCGAGCAAACTTGATTTTTCTGAAGCAATTTACTTCTCTCATCAAATTCCAACACATCAAATTACGACTTAACTACTTGATAATTGTAAAGTTCAGTTCAAGATTGCTATTCTAGCTATAGTTAGTGAGCATTCAAGGTGAAAAAAGGCAATTGTTATGTCAATTACCAAATGATAGTATGCATGACAGCTTGAAATGGAGATTTTACATATGAAAAGCAAACTAGAAGGGAGAAGAATTCAAGAATGTCAATTGGAATATCCATTCAATGTTGCAAATCAGCAAATAATGTTTTTCCTTCTCATGAAGGTGATGCAATACCAAAAATCCTTCTTCCCGAAAGATGTCTTTTGTTGCTTGCAGCATACCAGTATACTTTGATGGACCATACACATCTCTACGGAGCAAAGCCCACTTTGTAGTAGGTTCCAGCTGAACCTATATACATCAACATTTACTACCCTTCATCAATGAGTATATAGTAACAACAAGCAAACATAGGATACATTTAAATTTTAGTTAAATCCCCCTAGTCCACCAAATGGCATGATCAATAATTCCAGTACTGTTCAATTAAGACTACACAAACTCCCATCACAATAGACATTCATACAACGGGTGTCATCTATTATTTCCATCAAATATCACATCATCCTAAACTTGACCAGCAAATACAGTAAAACGAAGACATAAATGCAGCACTCTCTGATACCACTCCAATTCATATGCCATAGAAATAGCTATCCAATCAAAGAACGGAAACAGTAAAGCGAGAAACATAACAAATCATCAAACCTTCAATCCACACAACTCACCAAAATCAAGGCCACATTTACTTGCTCGCTAAAACCAAATCAAATCAAGAACACATGAACTAAAAGCCTCTACCTGAAACCTAATCTTGATTACATCAAGAGGGGATGTCACAGTCCTGGAAACAGCACCAGATATCGCGCCGGCGGTGGCATCAATCAGAGCTCTCTTTATCTGCCCTGGCTCTCCCATTCCTCTTCTTTTTCTTCAACATACAACAACAAGACCCTGCGGAAACCAAATTTCCCAATATGTCCCATTTTCACCTCCAAAAAGCATAATTCCACACACCAAAAAGGGAAAGCTAAGACAAATGATTGTATAACAAAGTCCAAGTTGCCAACTTTTCCATTAAATTCTAAATGGGCTCATAAAAAATAAGTAAAAATGCAAAAGGCTTTGACCAAGAACACATACAATTGAACATATAGACATTTGTGGACTTTTAATAAAAGAAGAGAATTTTAATTATAAATCATACATAAAACCCCAATGATAAGAAAAACTGAGAGAAATTTTTGAGCAACACCATGCAAATACACTGATCACAGCAGGAAACAGATTGGGATTGAGCTTATATAACTAAAACATGCAAAATCAAAATAAGCAGATAAGCAAATAACCATTCAAGAAATTAAGAGGCACCATTGAATTTCGATAGCTCTTGTGTTAGGCTTTTGCGGCTTTGGTCAATACGCGCGCTCGTGTATGAGAGAGGAGAGAGGTGATGCGTTTTGGTGGAATTGTAGAGAGACACGAGCGGATCATTGGTTGGTTTTGGTTATGACGAAATTGATGCACAAAACAACAGCAGAAGTAGTTTTCTCCTTTAAAGGGAACGCGGACATATATTATTATGGCTACCGATAAAGGGAATATCAAGCCATTTCAGGTCCACCAGATAACCACATCAATTCACTGAAAATGAATGAGAGACAAGAGAGATGTATTTTCATTTTAATTTTATGCAGTTTATATTATATTATATTATTATTTGGAGTGCTAAAATAATGTTGATCAGCACAATTCTTATATTGTAAAAATCATTTTCAAGATAAACAAAGCACACATGACACATCAATAATAATATGTTGATTGAATTGGATTCTCATCTCATATGGGGTGAATCTTATGTTGGTAACATCAAAATCTAATACTCCTTGTGCTGTGTGGTAAATCAATTTGTAATTGTTCATTCTTATTTGAAATAACGAATAAAATGAAGATAAATGAAGAAATCAAGCATTGATTTTTATGTAATATATTGAATTAATGATTCCAATCGTATTTTTTAAGGTATTAGAATTAAAATAAATGTCTAAAACGAATAAGAATGGTGTTAATTTAGCCTAAATATGATTGAACCTCACATGGTCCTCACGGATTGTCCCTTAGTATATTATTTCTATATATATATATATATATATATTGGACGCATAACATATATATACATGGTTAACAATGGATTTCTGAAAATGAATATCAGGTGCAATAGATTTTCTCGAAGCACATTCATGTGGATTCAGATGCATGAGACATTCGATCTAATTGAAAAATAATTATGATAGTAAATCATAATCATGAATATATTCTTACAAGTTCATAATTAGGGAAGTTTTTGTTTTTTCCTGGTTGCCCCTTATACTTCACAATATAATATCAATGATTATGGATCATCTATTGCATTTGTAAATGATAAACATGTGATAATATCAATGATTAAGATTTAACATTTATGTAAGAAAAATATATTTTCTCCATCCATAGATATTGTCCTATTTTATTTGGATATAAGAATTAAGAAAGAAGGAAAAGTAGTGTAAAGTGGTGATATAAATATAGTATTTTATTTAATGTTGTGTGTGATAAAAGTTTCTAAAAAACGAAACAAACCAATATTTTTTAATACAAAAAAAAAAGGTCAATAATATCTTTGTGACCAAGGGAGTATACCATAAATTTTAAAATATCTAAACTTTAGGATTTGTCACATAACATCCATCTATTTATGTAACAGATGATGTCACTCACAAATGCAATAGAAAATCTCATTACAACATAAGTTACTTGTAACTCCTAACTAGGAAATAAGAAAAGATTATATGACCCTAATAAAAATTAAGAATAGTAATTAATCTTACAATGTTTTAGTAAAAAACTAAAATTCAAGTATCTATGTCAGTCCCGGAAAGAGAAAACTGGATCTTGAGTTATAGCATGTATTGAGCAGCTCATAATAGTATTGGGCTCATTATGGACTATGTTGGCCCATTTATAAGCAACTTTAAATTTCTAGATAACAATTAACAATACTAATCAGAATATTTGAGTTTTGATTGTTGTATAAACTATAAAATGGATGAATCTAAATTTAGAATATTACTAAATTAAAATATTCGTGGTTATAAGTAGAAATATATTATTATAAATGAACAATCATTGTTCAAAGCAGGGTAAAATTAGAATTGAAAACGTACTGTATTGATTTACGCGCACACATTTAACAAAAGGTAAGTATTAATTACACATAAAAATCAAAGCCCTAAACTTGTCTCCATGTGGATATAAGATTTATTAGGGTTCATAAATCTTGAGTTATAATTTATTGATTTTCAAATATAGTTAAAATATAATTTGAGCGGATGGATGATGCTTTCAGATGTTGCCAAGTATGTTTCAAAGTTGATACGATTCAAGTTGAAGCATTGGGTCTTGAAGTTGAACCGTGAAAACTTACACCACTGTAGAACATGCACAAATAACAACAACACTACAAAAGGGAATAATATCATACCATTTGCTGGAAACAACGTAATAAATGTAACGAAATACTCAACTAACAATTTTCAGGTTGCACGAAGAAACTTGCAGAATGACTCATTCGCATATTAATTTGCGCGCATATATAATTTAGAAAGATATTATCAAATTTTTATTTTTTTCGTATTATAGTGACTCAAATTTAAGGTGGTAACGGGCTTTTGTAGAATAAAAAAAATAAATCAAACACGATATATGTTTTAATAACTTATGTTATGATTTTATTTTATTTTTGAGAGAATAAAATTGTTTTTCTTTAAAGTTAACATTGATGACCCTAGTTCCTAGATTCGCTATTGATCGAGACAATATGAAATAATCTTCATGTTCGAGTATTTTTTCGTGAGGTAATTAATAAGCTATGGGAGCACAAAGAGAACACGAGGGATTTAACGTGGTTCGATCTATTGGAAT
>JAYJMF010000025.1:1681209-1692211 GCA_036873715.1 Salvia sclarea | reverse complement strand
TTATATATATTTTATGAAATTATAAAATCTATATTATATATAAACGGGTTCGGGTAGCGGGTACCCACATCTAATTTTCCAAACCCGACCCAAACCCGTCACGGGTATTAATCTTCAAACCCATACCCGCCCCAAACTCATTTCATACTAGCCCAAACCCGACCCATCAGAGTTTGGTAAATGCGGGTACCCTAAAAAACCCGACCCGTTGCCATCCCTACCTACGATCCCTACCCTTTAATTTATCCTCTATAAATGCAAATGAATCAATGTAGTAAGTAGTTACTGAACTATTCCGAATAACTCTTTAGCTATACCAATAATGTCGCGTATACTCAGCGATGTATTAAAGATCATGTTGTTAAAGATGTTACATCGAATTTGTATGAGATTTTCGTTTGGGATTAGTCAAATAAATGGTCACGAGGATTTCATAAGGTACTCGTAAATTTTCGACTATTTTAATTTAGGCGTGCTAAAAGCTTGTTTAAGTTTATTTGTGTATTTCAATTGATAATATGATAAAATAATACTCTATTCTCATAAATAATATCAATATGTACATTGTTTGTGACGAACATAATTATAATAACAATAACAAATTAATAATAATAATAATAATAATAATAATAATAATAATAATAATGCAAACATGTTAAGTTCGTTTAAAATTTATTAAGTTCGATATAATGATTTAAGCAGTTACACTTAAATCTGATGATGGCGCGACGCACGAGTTTGAATCCTATATGAGTTGGGACTTGGGATGTAATAAAAGTTTATACTAGATGGATGTCATTGACAATTTGACACATTGTCACAACACGAAATGATATACACCAATGGTGCGTGTTTCGATGGGCTCATTTTTATGGGGTTCAATTAGAAATATTAAAAAGTATCGGGTGCTTACAATATTATACCAAAGTGTAGACCGCGGAGTGCAATAACATGAAGATCCGATCCTTGGCCGACTCGGTTTGCAGTTTATTTATTTCAACTTTGGAAACGAATTTGTGAAGAAAAGGTTTCAAAATCGCTACCTCTCTTTAAGAAAGTAAAAGGTATGAAACTTGCCCTAGATTTCCCGCATCTCCTCTTGTTTGTTTTACTGGATTTATTGATTCTGTTAGGTGTTCCTATCATCTCTGTTGGGATCTGATATTGGTGCTGTTTGTTTGATTTATATATTTTTGTTGTATTTTCCGACATCAATTCTATTACTGTTATGATTGCGTTATTGGTTTGTTGGAGATAATTTTTTCAGAACTGGGAGATATCTGTTGAGAAATAAACGGTTTAACAACTTATTTTGGGGGGTTTTGGATTTAATTTTGGAAATAGTGTATTTATTTCTGGGTGGCGATTGAAATATCCTTTTCCCCCTTTTTCTGGGTGCTGAAGTGTTCTGTTTTGACAGTTTGGCAAATGTCGAGCAATAAAGATGATGGCGCTGCTGAAAGAATCAAGGCTGCTGCTTTATCAGCAGCGAAGGGGCTGAGCCGGGCCCAAGCAGAAAGGGCAGCAGCTGCGGCTGCACGAAATGTGAATGCATATGGGCAGAAGGAAGAGGGCCCTAGTAGATGGCAAGAGAGGAAAGAAGCCAAGAGGCAAATGTATTTGATGAGTACTGAGAAACAAGTGAGATTGGGGGAACGGAAGGATCTCAAGAGCTCGACATCATCAGTTGCCTCAAGTTCGCAATGCCAGAAGTGCTACCAGATGGGCCACTGGACCTACGAATGCAAGAATGAGAGGGTTTACATTTCAAGGCCTTCGCGCACGCAGCAGCTGAAGAACCCAAAGCTCAGAATGAAGGTCTCCATCTCGTATGATTTGGATAACCCCGATGTCCCAGTGGAGGATAAGGGTGAGAAACGGGTCAAGAAGAGCAAGAGGAAGCATAAGTCTGATACCGAGTCTGCTAACGACAGTGAGGCGTCAGTTTTTGAATCTGACAGTGGTTCCTCCTCAGTCACAGGGTCAGATGATTCTTCAGGGGACAGCGAGTCAAGCGATAGTTCTTCGACTGATTCTGAAGAGGAGAGGAGGAGGAAGAGGAGGAGCAAGAAGAAGAAGCAGAGGAAGAGAAGGCACCGGAGTTACACTTCTTCGTCCGAGTCCTCAGAATCTGATTCTGGTTCTGATTCTGATTCTGAGGATAGGAGTAGTCGGAGAAAGGGCAAGAGCAGGAGGCATGGCAGAAGGCACTAAGGCTGCTATTTTACTGGTGTATGTGTGGTTTATGTTACCCTTTGGTTATCTTTTTTGCCCCTTAATTTGTTTGGCTAGTGGATTTTGTGTTTAGTGTGGAGATGTAATAAACCGTTTAGCTTTAAGTGTTTCACTTGCAAAATTTGTGTTCCCTTCTGCATTCTGATATTGATTAGGTGATGAACTAGTCTTCTGATATCCACTTCTATTAGGAATTAAGATGCATATGGTTTGGTGATACTGATTAGGTGATGAAGTAGTCTTTTGATATTGATTTGGTGATGAGCTGATTCTGCAGTCGTCTTGTGCACTAGTTTTTTGATATCCACTTGTATTAGGAACTAGCCTTTTCTTGCTGCGTTTCATTTTCATAGTTGAGAAAGCGCATTGGAAGGTTGTTGGGGATTTTTTAAACACGTCAAGATTAATGGTTATGTGCTTGTATACTAATCGATTTGGATATTTTAAACATGTCAAGATTTCTTTTTCCGAGTGAAACAATAATTTCATTAAGAAGAGAAATTGGCATAAGAGCTACGGAAGGAGGATTGTGAGTACTCGAAGCTATAAAATTAGCCAAGCTATTTTGATGCCGTCCAATCCATTGAAAGCAAATACTATGAAAATCCTTAGAGAATTGAAGAATATCAGCAATGACTGGGCGAGACTAAAGCAATCAATGTGGTTTGTAGATTTACCTTGAAACACAAGTAGATTGCGACTTCTCCAAATGAAGGGTGATGAACAACTCCAGAAATTCAATTTGATTTTCCTTTGGAGATAAGAAGAAATTCAGTCTTGAAGATTGCATTGGATGTTGGATTAAATCGGAGAGGGCACGCTTTCCAAAAAAGGGCGTCCAACTACAATGACGAAAGAGATTAATGGTTATGTGCTAATGCTAATATAGCAAAAGACGCTGCCATGATTGGTAACCAAATTATGACAAATACACCACAATTGAGACGATTCGGATCATCAAATTTGTTGAACTACACAACGGCTAACGCATTTGATTAAATTATTAATGATGATACCCAAAAAAAACCATTAGCAGCCATTTTTATGTACACATTTTTCGCTGAATCACACAACACTCGTTGTCTTCTTTTTTTTTTTTTTTTGTTTTTTTTCCCCGAAGGAACAACAGTTGCCAATTTGCCATCAGTAATAAAATCGAACTTATAGTTGCATTTCAGATTTTGGTCTCTCTTTTTTAGCTCGACTCCATTGTTAAAATTTAGCCGATAGCAGACACCTATCATTTTTTATTTTTTTTTAAGCATAGAATTTGCCATGTGTATTTGGGCTACATGAAAAATGGGCCTAATAATCCCGGCCCAGAGCTCCCTTCCAATTTAAAGTTGCTATTTTGTCAGAAATTGCAGAGACTTCACCCAGCTTCGAACTCAAGCACTAACGCATAGGCGAAAATTTCAAAATTTTCTGAGATTTCACCATGAGTACCATGAAATTTTGCCGCGAATGGTTCGCATTTCGCTTCTTTTGTTACTTGTAATTGCACTTCTTGCGTGTGGAAACAATTTCAAAGTGATATCTGCTCTAGCTTTCTGTCTTTTCAGTTTCGTTCTTTTATTCTCGCGGTCATTTTCTGGTACCTTGTGATTAATCTGGTGTGTTTTTCTGTTGTTTATGCAGCAACAATATACTGTACCCGAAGGAAGACAAAGAGCAGAAGATTCTGCTTTATGCTTGCCGCAATTGTGATCACCAGGTGTGATTTCTTCCGCCTTTTCCCCATTTTAGGTGCTAATCTGGGGTTTTGCTGTACTTGAAAAAGTTCAATCTTATAGGAATGGATTTTTAGGGTTTTAATAAAGTGTGATGCTTTTCTTTTTTGGGGACTGGTCATGAATTTTGGTGATGTTGGCAAAATATGGAATATTTTGACTTAATAAGGACCTGAGCTTTTACATGTGAAGGTTTAACTTTGTCAAAACAATTCGTGTATATTTGAGTATGCTTGAAGAATAGTTCTCTGTAAATGAAAATTGCTGTGGATGTTATGCCTGATATGTATAAACCTTGAGACTTGGGAAGGACAAACCATTAACTGACTTGAATGCAATGCACGACTTCAGGTTCTTTATATGATGGCCCGTTCCCGTGGGCATAATTCCGCTTCTTAATGGGATAGTTATGTTTGTCGTTGCATTGTGTGGGCATCAAATTCTGTAGAAGAATCGTTAAATTTTGTGGCATTACCTTCAAACTTCTAATTTCTGTTCTCAAAGACAGTCTTCAATGACTCGTTTTATTTTCTAGTAGATTAAGATGTTGTATTTGCTACTCTTGTCTGTAATCTTTCCTTATCTTAAATCTTAATTAATTCTTTACTTGCTCGAGTTTAAGGATGTTTTTTTTTTCGCTATTTCATTTGTTCCTATCCTTTACTAATTTATGTAATCAGTGGAGCGTTTCTTCTTTCAACTTTTGAACAGTTATTGAATATTTATGCTTACTCGATGATGAACTCCTGATTTTGGGTTCAACTTGTAGGAGGTTGCTGATAACAATTGTGTGTATAGAAATGAGATACATCATTCTGTTGGAGAGCGCACCCAAGTCCTGCAAGATGTGGCTGCAGATCCCACGCTTCCACGAACAAAATCAGTCCGTTGTGCAAACTGTGGTCATGGAGAAGCTGTTTTCTTCCAGGTATCTTTTGTAGTTTGATGTTCAAGTAAATTATACATTTGTAATATTTGCTTCTCTAGTGCTGAAAAGAATTTTCTCTTGCCTCGTGTCAGATGGAGTTTCCTTTTTGTTTTGTCAATTTGAAAACAATTAAACTTTTAGTTATCTGTTTCTTTCGTACATTTGACAATTTGCCCCTTATTGCACTATATGCTGGTTGAATATGTCTCTACTCTCAAGAAAGTCGTGCATCTATAGCATAATTCATGCTGTATGAACAACATTTCTTTTTATGTACTGTGCAATTAGCAAATTGTCATTTCTGGTTGAAAATCAGTTAAGCTTTATTACATGTTGAACTTGCATCAAAATTTGGATGTGATATGTAGTATACACTTTAGTCACTTGTGAATTGTAAATGTGTTCTTAATCTATGCTGAACCTAATTCCGGGGATGGCAATTGCTTATGTAATCTTTCCCCCGATCAATATTTCTACTTTATCGTGCAGGCAACTGCTCGAGGAGAAGAAGGAATGACGTTGTTCTTTGTTTGCTGCAATCCCAACTGTGGCAATCGCTGGAGAGATTAAATTGCATATTGTGCTACTGAATGCAAATTGTAGACTGAAAAAGCTGATTTTTAACTCAGTATCTTCAACTATATCGACTCGTTAAGTTGGATAACTGCATTTCCAGTAGGTGCACCAAGCAAAGGATGTCAGTCATGGTCGTGTTGTTGTTATATTCCATATTGGCTTGAATATTTTCTGGAGAAAATTGCTACTCATTGTTGCAGTTTTATTGTGCAAGTGATCTAGAGGCCTTTAACTGGGTGGAGTGACATACTGACATTTTCCTTTCTAGTTGAGAAAATCGTGTCATTTATTCCTCATGTCCCTCTTTATCTGTATATTTACTCATCAATATGGTGTATGAAAACCATCATAGGCATATCAATTTCTTTTCCAAATAAACTTTTGTCATCTTGAAATTAAGATTAATCTTTGAGTTAAACAAATCAATTAAACTAGTACTTCATGTTTCCCACATTAGCTGTCGAATTCCCGTTGTTTGATTTGTTTGTCTAAGTAACTCTTAATACATTATTAGGCGTATGATGTCCACATTCAACAAAGCAACAAAAAAGTTGAGTGGAAAGGAAGGGAAAGGAGTTGTTCTAGAAAAAAATTCTATGATAATGGAGAATTTTTTTTTTACTTATAAAGCATGTGAAAAAAAAATCCAATTTTTATCAAAGATAAGACGGCTTTTTCTATGATAATTGGAATCACCTTTTCGCTCGTCTTCGTAAGCAGAAAATGAAAGCCGCATAATTTCACGTTTTGGAAAAACAGGACAAAAATGGAGTCAACTTTCAACCTCTTCCTCCTCCTCTTCTTCATCAGTACCATCGTTGGCCACTCCGCTGCTGCCTCGCCCTTCCCCGATGAAGCTCTCCCCACCAAATCAGGCTACTTGACAGTCAACTCCACCACTGGTTCAGCCATCTTCTACACATTCTATGAAGCTCAAAACTCCTCAAACCCTCACACTCCAATAGTAATATGGCTCCAAGGCGGGCCGGGCTGCTCATCGATGCTAGCCAACTTCTACGAGTTCGGGCCCTGGCTAGTTAAGCAAGATCTCTCACTCCAACCTAATCCAGGTTCTTGGAATAGAATCTTTGGATTGCTCTTTCTTGATAATCCTATAGGCTCTGGCTTCAGCTTTGCTGCTTCAACTCAAGAAATCCCTCGAAACCAATACGACGTGGCCAAACATCTCTTTCTAGCAATCACCAAGTTCATTCATTTGGATGAATCGTTCAAAAGTAGGCCAATTTACATCACCGGTGAGAGTTATGCTGGAAAATATGTGCCCGCGATTGGGTATTACATTTTGAAGAAGAATCCTAGTCTGACGGTCGAAAATAGAGTGAATTTGGCTGGTGTTGCTATTGGAAATAGTTTGACTGATCCCGAGGTTCAAGTGGCAACTCATGCTGTGAATGCATACAATTTGGGGTTGATAAATGACAAGCAGAAGTCCCTTTTGGAGGAGATTCAGATGGAGGCTGTTGGATATGTGAGACGAGGGCGTTGGAGGGAAGCAACGGATGCAAGAACCCGAGTGTTGAACACACTCACAAATATGACTGGCTTGGCCACTTTGTATGATTTCACAAGGCTGATCCCTTATCAGGATGACCTGGTGTGGGAGTTATTCAAGAATGTGGAGGCGAAGAGGGCTATTGGGGCGAATGAGTCCCAGGCGTTTGAGGTGTGCAGTGATGTCGTGGGAGATGTTTTGAAGGATGACGTGATGAAGAGTGTGAGGTATATGGTGGAGTTCTTGGTGAAGAACACCAGAGTGTTGCTGTATCAAGGGCAGTGTGATTTGAGAGATGGCGTGGTGTCTAACTTGGCATGGATGAAGCTGATGGAGTGGGACGCAATTGGAGAGTTCTTGGACGCGGAAAGGAAGGTTTGGAGGGTGGATGGGAAGCTAGCTGGATATGTGCAGAAATGGAAGAGCCTTGGCCATGTTGTGGTGATGAATGCTGGACATCTTGTGCCTACTGATCAGTCTATCAATTCTCAAGTTATGATAGAAGATTGGGTTTTGGAGAAAGGACTGTTTGCTGCTCAAGAAAGTGAAACACAAGTCAAATAATTTTAGGAGTTTCACTTAAGGTCTATTGCTGCTGCTGCTGCTGCTGTGTAGTTTGTAATATGTAGTTTTCATCTGTTGCAAGTTATCAATCATGGGAAATAAGGAGGCAATGTGTTAATGAAATCAAACAATGTGTCATTCATTGCTAGATTGGTATTACATATGCAAGATTGAAGTCTTGTGCAAATTAAGGTACAAAAAGCTTCAAATCTGATCCTAACATACTGCAACTACTCATGTTCCAAAATTCAACTTCAAGCTCTAGCACCCTTATGAAGTTAGCCTCAGCTTTGGCTACCACTTGGTCAGATGCTTTCTCCAACTGACGATCGGCTAAGCCTTGGAGGGCGCGGCAGTACTGACCGAAAACACTGTTGCCCCATCTCTGACATGTTTCTTTGAGCTCATCTGGAGTTTTGCAGTCATCTTCCAAGCAGTGTGCAAAGCTCTCTTGATAAACAGCCTCGATTGCCCAGAATACTGTTATGGTCTGTGTGTAATCCATGTCTGAACTCATCAAGCTTTCAAGAAAACTGTAAGCAAGAGGAAACATTAACCAACAAACAATCACTAATTATATGGCTCATTTTCTAGCATTCCTAATAGCAGGAACAAGCAAATATCACAAATTCCATTGGCTTAAATGATTACCTGCAGTAGGCGAGGTTAGTCTGTTGAGGCACAATATTGTTGAGAGCAACATCCCACTTTGAAGCTTCCTTTTTAAACCATGAAATTTCATCATTCAAAGTAGCTATGCCGCTCAAGATTATATCTACATCTGCATAATCATCACTTTCCTTCCAAGCTTTCAGCAGTATACTAGCAACAAATGGCACAAATGCTCTCACAAACATGTAATCTTGACCCTGCATTTTGTTTTGCCAATAAACCTCTTATCATTTCTACTCTTCATATATGCTACAACTAACTTATCAAATAGTATTCAGCAAAACAAAAAATCAACCTCATGAAATCAATTAGGTTATTTCCAAATTCAATACACAGAAAACAGAGAATCCGCACAAGTAATTGAAATCCATAAAGTTTAACATTTTAGATCTTTTTTTAAAAAAAATAGAGCAAATATATTCGGAAAAAACAAGAAAAAGCAGGGGCATCGCATCAAGAAGGAATGAATATAGAAACCTCAAAACTCAAGAAAGCATGCTAAGTCACCAAATGCAACAAAATTTCTGGCTCTCCGAATGAGCAACAATGTTGGAGCACTAATTTTTAGAGTATGATGAGCTTGAAATAAGTATAAAAAAATCCAATATATTAATTGGGTTTTACCAGCCAGCGCTTGAAGGAAGATAAATCAACGGAACCGTCGCGGATTGAGAGGATGAAAGGGTGTCGGGTTGCTCGCAGGTAGATTGGGCGGTGCTTCTTCAGCCACGTCTCCGTCACCGCCGCTCTCTCCATTTTCTTCAATGATGCTTAAACTTCACGATATCATATATACACTCCAACTTTTATATATAGAGAAATTTCTGTGAGCATCCAAATTGGTTGCCAGTTGTGTTTACAAATTAGGATGTGGTTAGTAGCATATTCATTTTTTCCCCTTTAGTTTTTTGGCTTTTCTAGAGTTTAATGACATATTCCTGAGATTATTTATGTTTTTTGTTTCTATCTTTTTAGTTGCTATATGAGCCATGCACCATAAACTATATTCTCATCATGTGTATTTTTACGACTAATTTATCCACAAAGGTTTTAAGACGTATAATATTAATTAATTCATGTCAGAGATTCTTGAACGCTGTTTCTATTGCTGTTAAAAAAGTACAGTGGAAATTTATTTATGTTGTATAATACTAGAAAGTAGAGGCATTACAGAATAAGTTGTTTATTGTTTTTGTTAATCTTGATGATGGATCTTCCAAGCTGAAATGGACTGCAATGGAGTCCCTCTCCACCCCACAATCAAGCATTTCCCATCCATTTGCAGAGTGCAAGGACTCCAGTCAGCATTTCTGTTGATCATAAATCTTGCTTGATCCAAACACAAACTGCTCAATTCTGTCTCAACTATGTCGAACCCTGCAAACGTCTCCCTCCAAACACCAATCTTTGCATGCCTATAATGAGTAGTCCCTTCTTCTTCCTCCTCTTCTGCTGTGATAATGCTTTGGATCATACTCCTAAAGAACACCTCCTCAACTACGTTCTTATAGACCGCCTCGCCCCTCAGGCACGTGTCGAGGCAGTCAAATGTCGCGATAGTGAAGGGGAGAGCGCCACACAGACGCTCCACAAAGACGGAATTATGAGTATCCGCTTCAATCTCAGTCACCACCATCACACACGGATTTAACCTCTTGATAAATTTCAAGAATGATGTCAGCTTGTTAGGGCATGCCAGTTTAGACCATAGGTGCAGCCCCGAGTAGACCACCACGGCCTCGTCGGCCTCACCCTCCTCGAGCAGCTGCTGATAAACAGTATCCTTGATTTCTGCAAAGGATGAGAGCCTCTTACCTGTTTCTTCAAGTCTATCTCTGGAAGACCCCAGAGCCGTTATCTTGAGGCGTCTAGGCAGGCCCCCGTGGCCTCGACTAGCAAGGGCTTGGATCATGACAGACCAGTGCAGGCCAGTTTTGATGCCAAAATCAATCAAATGAATGGTTTTGGCAGAGCCAATGCTATCCAAGATAGCCTGAATGGCTGTGAATTGAGCTATTTGAGGTGATGGGAGTTTATCCTCACAAGCTAGGATCACAGGTTGGTAATTGAGCAGGCATTCCTCAAGGTCAAACGTCTTCCTCTCGAGATCAATCTTCCCTGTCTCACTATCGACTCTCTCACGCAAGGCCTCAGCAAAGAACTTGACAGCCCTCCCTATAGCATTCTGATCAGAGGCACAATCAAAGTGGTGGTTGGAGAGCTTCTCAGCGGCTTCGAGGAGTAAAGAAATGAGGTCCACATTGGAGTCAGAAACATGAGAGCTTTTGTGGAGTTTGGCTAGCCTTACAATGTCTTCAGCAGATAATATGTCTTGGGCCGTGGTCGAAACGCTTCACTTGCCTTGGTACTTATGCAGGATTCTGAACTCTTGATTTGCATTGCTTCTGTTGGTTTTGCCTTCTCCTCCACATTTCGCTGCCATCTCTCATAGCCTCACTTCTCCTACAAATTCTTGCATATATTATCCACACACATACACACCTTTACCTTGTGCATCTGTTTAGACACAGGAAACATCGAAAGCCAAGAAAAACAAACTTGCTTTTGTCTATAGCATCAGCTACATATTTTGGAGTTAAAACAAGACACAAAATTGATCCTCATGTCCATTTCTAAAGGTAACAAGAGGGTGTCTCCAATGGTAAGAAACTAGTTTCTAGTTTCTTGTGTGCCACATTATTTTGGGAACTCATTTACTTTTATCCTCCAATGGTAGAAACTAGTTTCTCATTTGAGGGTCTCACTATAATACAAAAAGAAAAC
>JAYJMF010000025.1:1656563-1681109 GCA_036873715.1 Salvia sclarea | reverse complement strand
TACATTAATTAACAAGGATATGGATGGAAAAAAAATCAGAACGACACTAATTTTAATTATAATGCAAAACCTCAAAATGTCAATTATTAAAAATGGGAGGGAGTGTATTAGTTTACGCTATTGCCTTTAAAATAAATTATGTAATAAGAATATAATAGCCAATTTATATTTTATGACAAAAATATTTTTTCTATTTAAGTATAAGTATATATAGAAGTATAAATATAGATGGATAATGACAGATTCCTTATTTTTTCTATGCAATAACTAGAGACTAAACAAGTAGAATAACCCACTTTATATTTTGATCTTTGTACGTGTTTTAGTCCATTTGTTTACCGAAAACGTTAATAATCTTTAGTGGCATGAGTTTGAATAAACTATATTAAAGTAAAATTTAGTGGAAAAAGAAATCCATAACATGTAGGAGGTCCATGTTAATAAAAAATAAATAAATATTTTTTATGTACGAACAAAGGAAGTATAATGTCACGACTGACGAGGCAGTTTTTTACTAGGAGGGCAGAGTGTGAGTTACCGTTATGAAAAGGCTACTGAAATTTCAAACAACAATTGTCTTCCTCTGCTCCTGCCACAGGAGGTGCAATAGTCAAAAAAGCAGGGAGCAATTTGCGGTGATTCACACTCACACTCACTCACACCACCAAAAGAAAACTTTCTTTTTTTGTCTCTCTCCAAAGCAAAGCAGTGAGTGAGTGGGGTGCAAATTCAAACTGAAATCCTGTGTCAATTTTCACATTGAAGAAACAAAAAGATGATGAGCTCGGCGAGCCTTAGAGTTGCAGCATTGTTGATCATCACACTTGTACATTTGGGCGCAGTCACCTCCCTCTGCCGCAACTTCTGCAACAACATCCCCATCAACTACCCCTTTGGCATCGACGAGGGGTGCGGCGCCGCCCAATTCCGGAGCATGCTCAACTGCTCCAGCGCCGGCCTCTTCTTCCTCACCCCCTCGGGAAGCTACAAGGTCCAAACCCTTGATTACAACAAGAAAACCCTGGTGATATACGACTCCTCCATGTCCACCTGCTCCATCCTCCAGCCTCACCACGACTTCCTCATCACTGACATCCAGTCCGCCACCATCCCTCCCTCGCCCGACACCCTCTTCTTGCTCCTCAACTGCTCCCTCGACTCCCCCCTCCTCAACCGCTACCGCCACCTCTGTTTCAACTTCTCCGGCCACTCCTGCGACGAGCTCTACTCCACCTGCACCTCCTTCAAGCTCTTCCACATGCTGTCCAATGCCACCGCCTCCCCGCCCTGCTGCTTCACCACCTACGACACCCTCAGATACATGACCCTCAACATACTCGACTGCTCGCATTACACGAGCGTCTACAATGTGGATGCACTGCAGGGGGTGGGACCGCTCGACTGGCTCTATGGGATCAAGCTCTCTTACAGCCTACCGGAATTGGGATGCGATCGCTGCTCCAAATCTGGAGGAACTTGTGGCTTTGATGTTGAAACTCAAGGCTTCACCTGCATTTGCTCTTCCACCACCAATGCTACAAGAGACTGCGGTACTATATATTTCCAACTGCAACTTCCTTTAATCCTTCATTGCTTTTTCTATAACTATTTCTCATGTTTGAATAATATTTGAGGTGCAGGGGGTGTTGTCAACGGAGGAAACAGCTATGGAGCACCTTCGCTGCTGCTAGGACTTATTTTTTTGCTTTCTAGTGCTATTTTCCCCTTGTGAGCCAAACTGTAACACAATTCAATTCTTCTGTTCCCCATTTTAACCTTGAGAATTCCACAATCGAGCAATTTATCATCATTTTTCAAGAGCACCAATTTATCAATCGAGCAATGAATGTATATGGATAGACTTGAACAACAAAATTGTATCCAACATGGAAAAGAAACTCAGACAACCACATCTATAATCCTAGCTAACAATATGATCCAGGCTGAACTTGACCACCACCTGTTGAGCAGAACTTCTCTTGACAGCCCCTCGAGAGCAAAGCTTGTTCAACAACTCCAAGGCCTCATTTGGGAAGCCTTCGTAAGCTACACCTTCGATGAGAATGGTGTAAGTAGATTCAGTAGGCTTGCAGCCCTTGGACACCATCTGCTCCAGGAAGTCAATTGCACAATCTGTTTGGCGAGCATTACAGAGAGCCAGCATGATGGAGTTGTAGGTGACTGCATTTGGTCTGATACCCAAACCTTCCAATTCTTTGAAGAAGCTGATAGCCTTCTCAACCTTCCCTTCTCTGCTAAGTTGTGCTACAAGTGAAGAGTAGGTGATTATATCGGGCTTCAAACCTCTCTCCCGCATCTCACACAACAACTGTATAGCGCGCTCAGTCTTCCCCATTTTGGCAAGCCCGTCAATCACAGTGTTGTAGGTGATCAAAACAGGGGAGCAGCCTTTGCTACTTAGCTGATTAAGTATCTCCACTGCAACATCAACCTTCCCATCCTTGCACAGAGCAGTGAGCAAAGTGTTGTATGTGACAATATCCGGATAACACCCTCGGGAGACCATTACCTCTAGATACTCAATAGCCCTCTCCATCCTTTTCTCTTTACAGAATGCATGGAGCAATGGGTTGTAACTCAAGGAGTTGGGGATGCACCCATACTTAGGCATCTTCTCCAGCATATCAATTGCTCGCTTGAGGTCCCCCTTCCTACACAAGAAATTGATCAAGATATTAAAGGTGACAACGCTAGGGGAGCAGCCCTTCCTCAGCATCTCAGCCAGCAGCTTCTCGGCATCCGTCCACCTGCCGAGGCTGCACATACTGCGCAGAATAATGTTATGCGTAATCACATTCGGCTGGCAACCGTAAGCAGACATGTTATTCAAGAACTTGATTGCTTCCTCCAATCTCCCCTCCTTGCAAATTCCATTGATGAGTACATTGAAAGTGACTACATCAGGCTTACACCCTCTGTTCCTCATCTCATCCAAGAGTTTCATGGCCTGACCGACCCCGCTCTCCTTGCAGGTGGCCTCGATGAGAATGGTGTAGGTTATGACATCAGGATAGCACTCCTTGCGCAACTGCTGATCAAGAACCTCCATGGCCTGCTTGAGCTTGCCGCTGTCGCACAAACTGCGCAGAATGGTGTTGTAAGTGACGACATCGGGGGCGACGCTCATCCGCTCCAACACCTTCAACGCGCTGTTAATCTCCCCGGACTTGCAATAGCCACTGATCAAGACGTTGTAGGTGATAACATCCGGCACAGCTCCCGACTGCTCCAGAATATCCAAAACCCTCGTGGCCTTGTTCGTCTTGCCGCTCCTGCAAAACCCGCGGATCAGACTGGTGCACGGGATGATGTCGGGAACGTCGCCGTGGGAAACCATCTTCTCCAGATGTTTAAACCCTTGTTCCAGCTCCCCATTCCTAATCAGCCGCCGGAGATAGTTGTTGTTCTCGAATTCCTCGAAACTATTGCTTCTCTCCGCATTCAATCGCCCTTTACTGCAACAAGTGTCGACAGCAGAAACAGCTAAAACCCACCGCCTCTGCTTCTTGTAACCTTGCTTCTTCACCGGAAATGTTTGGACGGAGGGAAGCTTACAACGCCGAAGGACGTTATCTTTATGGTTCCGGAAGGAGCAAAACTGGTGGTGGCTCTGCTTAGAAGAAACACTTAACTCCATGGATTAGCCGCCAGGAATAATAAAGTTTATCTGAATTTCAATTTAGGGAGAGAGTGATGAACAAGTGTTCAACTCTAGACTAAAACCCTCTCTCACTCCAGTGCTGCTTCTTATCCTCTGAGGTTTTGATTTTGGGCCTGTCGTTATTTGGTTTAACAAAAGCCCGCCCATTTAATACATTTTTTGTGCTAATTCCCTATTCTATCTTATAAAGCCTATTTTGGTCACCGAAACCCATTATATATAGTATTTCTTTAAAAAGAAATGAGCTTGGGTTGGGGACTTCCACAAAAAGGTCTATATATTGAAAACAAGACTTTATGATATGACCATCAATTCTGCAGTTTAATAATTCGATTAAAGAGCTAATCTAATGATTAATGAATGTTTAATCAGTGATCACGGAACCGTTTAGTAAATGTTCTTCATATATTTCGATTAAGTTAATGAATGTTGTCAGTGATCACGGAAACAATTCTTGATACATCTCAAATTCGATTGGCACCATTAGTATTACAATTGGAAAAGAAGGATTAAAAATGATACTACTACTATTAATATAATATAATATAATAATAATAATACTACTACTAATAATAAATACTAACAAAACGGCGAAACGACGACGTAGTGGCTCTTTTTTGCGCCTCTACTCTACAACCATCACCGGTTGAACTTGTGCCTGAGGTAAATGTTTACTCAATGAGATTATGAGATGTAAGATCAAAGAAAGTCTCATGGTGAGCAGTTGATAGAAACAATATTTGATCAAGAAAGATCTGTAAAATGAATAGTGCGGCAAAAATGTGTTTGGAGTGCCTTCAACGGCGTATCGAAGCTGATTTTTCCGGCGGACTCACCTTCGTCCATGGCGTCTCCGACTGTCCTCTCCCCTTTGGTGCAGAGGCTGTAGCTCAGGTTCCCTCCTCGGGATACTATATGTCGGCTTTACTATTGACTTGTGATGAGTGACAACTTTATTTATCGGATGCAGGTCTCCAATTCCGACCAAGTCACGCCGCAGCAATTCGTTTTGAATTATGTGCCTTATCGCCCGCGCGATTGCTTCGCGAGATACGTGTATGTTTCCTTACTCTTTTGTGCTTTAGCTCCGAGGATAACATATGGATCTTCCTTCTTTATGCACTTTTCGCCTCTATTCAGTTTTTCCTTGATCGCAATGTGGTAGCTTGGTAAATATCGTTGATATTTAATGGGTGTAGTTATTTTTCTTTCTATTTGTATGAATTCTTTGCAGTGATGAGTTTTGTGCACTTGAAGGTGGTGATGGTAGTGCCGGGGATATCGCAGAGTCATCTACTATGAAGCAAGTTCAAGCAGAGGTCAGTGTCGGAATTTCTAGTGATAAAAGTTCTGCTTTAGATACTGCATCAACTGAATGTCAGCATTTCTCCGATGGTGGCAGAACCATATTCTTTGATGGTTGTGAAACATGTAAGATTTCCACTAGGTTTTCTTGCTCGAGGGCAATCACTTCATTGGCTCCAATTGCTCGCGTCGGCAGTGCATCCATTGAATTATTCGAAGAACTTGCTTCAAGTTTCTCATCTGGCTCATTTGAAGATCAACTTTTGCACTCACTGTGTCTTCTTATAGAGGGAAAATCTGCGGGACGAGATAGTGCAAACTTTCTCAGTTTGCTGGGGCTGCCATCATTTGAGGACAATGGCTTTCCTGGCTGCATAAGGCATCCAAACATTTGTCCAATTCTGGGTATGCTAAAGTCACCTACAGATATTTGTCTGGTGCTTCCAAAGACACCATATACCCTTGAAAACATTATGCACTACAGCCCTGCTGCCTTACAATCTGATTGGCACATGCAATTTCTTATCTACCAGCTGCTTTCGGCTCTATCTTACATGCATGGTCTAGGCATTGCTCATGGGAATTTACGACCCTCCAACATTCTGCTGACTGAAACAATTTGGTGTTGGTTACAAATTGGTGAGAAACAACTGCTAAACTCTGCAGTGGATCCAAGTGACGAGTCTGCTGATCCTTCTGCTGGTCGTCTTTGTTTCGAAGGCTGTTCTTCTCATGCCCTTTATGCTGATTTAAGTCTTTCGAACTCTGATAATTGGCAATCATGTTTCTATAGCTGGTGGAAAGGTGAGTTGAGTAATTTTGAGTATCTTCTCATTTTAAACAGATTAGCGGGAAGGAGGTGGGGTGACCACACATTTTACACAGTCATGCCTTGGGTTATGGATTTTAGTGTCAAACCTGATGAAAATAGCAATGCTGGTTGGAGAGATCTTAGCAAGAGCAAGTGGCGCTTGGCAAAAGGTGATGAACAGTTGGATTTTACTTACTCAACATCTGAAATGCCTCATCATGTGTCTGATGAGTGCCTTTCTGAACTGGCTGTTTGCAGTTATAAAGCTAGAAGATTACCTTTGAGTGTTTTAAGACTAGCTGTCCGTTCAGTTTATGAACCCAACGAGTACCCCTCTAATATGCAAAGATTGTACCAGTGGACACCTGATGAGTGTATTCCTGAATTTTATTGTGATCCAAACATATTTAACTCTCTGCATTCTGGTATGCCTGATTTAGCTGTGCCTTCATGGGCAGGCACTTCAGAGGAGTTCATTAAGCTGCATCGAGATGCTCTTGAAAGCGATCGAGTTTCCTTCCAAATACATCAATGGATTGATATCACCTTTGGCTACAAAATGTCTGGTGAAGCTGCTATTGCTGCTAAGAATGTGATGCTGCCAGCATCAACCTCCATAGTACCAAGGTCTACAGGCCGCCGCCAGCTTTTTAGTCAACCTCACCCTCCACGTCAAAGTGCTCGAATGAAAGCTCGTCATAACAATAATGGTCAATCAAAAGTCAACTCTGTTGAGGGTGGGGATTTGCTTATTAAGACTAATCATTTAAGTAAATTGGAAGAAGCAGCTTCGTTCTGTGAGAAATCATGGCACTTAGATCCTTGTTATAATGTTTATTCTAGCGGCTATTCAGAGAATGACACCAGTGAAAATGAAGTTTTGGCTGGTATTTCTGGAAATGTATCACCTAGAAAACCTGACTCTACAAGGAACTACTGTCAGAAATCAATTATGGACTCAAATTCTCTTCTTGAGAATATTGAGGGGGACGATGACTCATTCGGATATCAAGAACTAATGCTTTGGAGGCAAACGTGCTCTTCCAAGATAACTTTCAAAAGAGCTGCTGACGATATATTTTCTGTTGGATGTATTTTAGCAGAACTTCATATGGGGAAGCCACTTTTCGGTCCAAGTTCATTAGCATCATACTTGGATAGTGGTTTCCTACCAAGTTCAATGCAAGATCTCCCCCATCATATCAAAATAGTTGTTGAAGCCTGCATTCAGAAGGATTGGAACAGGTGAGTTGAAACCCCCCCCCCCCCTCCCAAACACACACACACATCACACTCACACTCACAAACCAAAAAAAAGTTAAATAAAAATTATTATTATTATTACTATTATTATTATTATTATTATTATTATTATATCCAGCTAAAGAAAGATAAAAAAAAGTAAAAAACTTTATGTGTATGGCTTCATCAGTAAATATTAGAAATTTGTTACCAGTCCTCTTTTGGCTAATCTGTTGCCTTTCCATTTTACTATCTTAGGAGGCCTTCTGTCAAATGCCTTCTAGAGTCTCCTTACTTCCCAAAATCAGTGAAGTCATCCTACTACTTTTTAGCTGCATTTCACATTCTCTCAAGAAATGATTTGCGTCTTCAGTATGCTGCAATATTTGCAAAACAAGGAGCTCTGAGAAGAATGGGAGCTTTTGGTGCTGAGATGTGTGCTCCTTATTGCTTACCTCTCGTAGTAACTTCTGCTTCAGATGCTGAAGCTGAATGGGCTTATTTGCTGCTGATAGAATTCCTGATATGTCTGAAGTCAGAAGCTGTGATGAAGTTTATTGTGCCATCTGTCCAGAGACTTCTGCAGGCAAGTTGCTCCATCACTTTTACCCATCTATTTTCAATTCTTATCTCTGGTTCTAATTTCATGGTGTTTTTCTTTTAGGGTACAGGATACTCACATTTGAAGGTTTCTCTTCTTCAAGGCTCATTTATGCAGGAGCTATGGAATAGGATAGGGAAACAAGCATACTTTGAGATAATTCACCAGCTTATTATATCAAATTTGTGTGTTGCTCCTCATAAAAGTCCAACTTCTGCAGCTTCTGTTTTGCTGATTGGGTCTAGCGAAGAGCTTGGTGTGCCAGTTACAGTTCATCAGGTTTGGTTTCTTCTGATGTATATTTTGTAACCAAATCTATCCTTAAATTATTAAAATACTCCATGTATTTATGTACCTGGTACTGTTATTAACTGCCACAGACAATTTTGCCTCTAATGCTCTCTTTTGGAAAAGGAATATCCAATGATGGAATCGATGTGTTGATTAGAATAGGTATGTTCCTGATATTTGGTGCTAAACTTTGTTGTTTCCAAAAGTGTGTATATTCAAGTTACAAAGTTGTTTCTCTTGATCTTTAGGTGGACTTATTGGGGAAAAGTTCGTTGTGAGACAAATTCTGCCACTGTTAAACACTGTCATCAAATCTTGTATCTGTACTTTGAATGTGAGTAAACCTGAACCTGTTCAGAGTTGGGGCTCATCGGCCTTGATAGATTGTCTGACAGCACTAGATGGTCTTGTTCCTGTATTGACAACTGAGACAATTGTTAAGGAGCTGATAGAGGTACGACGACTTTTCCACTACGTATATTCTGCATGGACTGAAGCAGTGTAACCAAAAAGACTTTAAATTCATACAGGACAGAGATTGCCCCTACGTTAAGATTATCATGCACAGAGACATTGGAATGCAGGTGCTTCAGGTACTCCACTATTGTACAAGACCCAGAGTGGTTGGATTCTTAAAGTTTGAATATTATAATAAGCTATTTTGTTTTGTTTTCCATTGCCATGCCTTTCGCACTCTGCAAGGATTGCTTAGAATTTCCTCTTTTTATTTTCCAATTTGTGAGTGTGTTTCCCCTCTTATATCGGGAAAGGTTCAAATAAGAACCCTCCTTAAGGTGGAACTGTGAGAACCATTTTCAGCTATTGGATCGCAGAATTCTACATTGGATGCATCTTCCTGGGTGGATGAATGCAGAACCGGGTTTGAATACTAAAGGGGGCTTTTTTATTTTTTGTTCAGTGCAGTTCACTTTCGCTACGAATGCAGTGGCTTTCTATGTTAAATGATAGTGTTCTCATAATAACTAGGTTTTCATTATAACCACACACTATATATGTGTGTGACAGTGTGTGAGTGTGTGAGTGTGTGTGTGTGTGTGTTTCTCTCTGCAGCCTCGAGTGGGGTGGGGGTGGTGGGTGTTAAGTTATTACCTATTAGACACCTTAATATACTGTCGGCAGCTTTAGTTCAACAAATCAAAGAGCAAAGGGAGCTCTATTCATACTTCACGGTGAAAAATATTACTGGGATAAGCTTACACTAAGTTTTTGAAGATTTTTCTGTTCATTCATTTTTCTCTATTAGGCTCTTTGCCTAATGCCAGTCAGTAAGGTTCTTTAAATACTTGATTTCCTCCTTCGTGCATGAATAAGATACTCTGTCCTGGGTTTAAAGGCTGAAGGCAGAAGGTCTTAATTCTTATTATTATCATCAAATCTTGTGTTGGAGTTATTCAGTAAGCACCATATTCATTTAATTGGTCATATTTCTCATAATCGTAAAATGATATTGGTCCAGCTGATCCAGTGTATGACCAGTGACACTGATCATATTAGTAAGTGTTAGAAGGCGTAGAATTTCCAAACAGTGTGCTTATTGACAATGGTAACTTTGTTTGGCAGAATGCTGCCAAGAGTCTTATCAGAGTGTGCCAGCAGATTGGCCCAGATTCAACTACATTGCATGTTCTGCCAAAGCTAAAGGAGTTATTTGATGAGTTTGCTTTTTCTCAGAAAAAGAACACATATTCTGTCAATTTGATTGAGAATGTGTCAGGGCCTAAAGTGAAAGTGGGTGAGGAAGATTGCACCGAAAGTCGCATGGACTTGGTGTGAGTCTCTGTCGCCTTTTAATCTTTTTTTGATTAAAGATGCGTAAGCATTAGACGTGTTTAAGAAAGTGACTCTCGGCAGGTTACTTTTGTATCCTCAATTTGCTTCTCTACTTGGAATAGAGAGACTCCGCCAGTGTTGTGCTACATGGTTGCTTATTGAGCAGTTCCTTTTACGGCATCATAATTGGAGGGTATGACCTTCTATTCTCATCACTTTTGTTATTGTAAGGTCAGTGATTTATGAAAATTTGCATTCCATCTCAGTAGTATGCTGACCACATTATTGTGACAGTGCAATCTGTGCCAAGATTTATGCAAGCCATATTCAGGTCTCTTCTGTGGCTGCAATTTAGGAAGAAGACTAAGATCAATAGGATTTGTTTTAAAACATTTTTGTTAATAGTTTAGAAGTGACCACTTTCTGAAGGTCATTCTTATTCTATTGATGATTCCCTATGTGAACTGAGTGTTTGTTGTCGACTGGGATTATCTTTAAAAAAAGTAAACGAATTATAATCCAAGTTCGTATTGCTGAAGATGTTGGACATTTATGTTAATGTTACCCTTCTCTGGTGATGTTCTGCTGCTATTTGACCTCCAGCTTTGCAGTCTTCTAGTTAACATAATAACCATATAATCAGAATTTTGCGGCCATTGCCAGAAAACATTGTAGTACCTAAGCTGAAGAGAGACGATTAAATTTGTAGTAATCTAATAGTTCAAAATAAAGTAACTAAACCAGTATGGTAATTCCTCAACATACAGTGCCAGATTTCGAAGCACTGATGCTGCTAACTTCAATTATTTGCACTTAAGACTTTTGTTATTCAGTGGAAATATGCAGGGGATTCGTATCGAAGTGTTCCAGATAGCCTAAATGGTAGAAGACTCTCTCAGAAGGGCTCAACATCAGAAAACACGTCTGCTAAACTCTTACTCAATGGGGTTGGATGGTCAAGACCACAGTCACAGGGTAAAAAGAGTACCAAAACCCTCATGCCGAGTAAAAGTATGTCAGAGTTTTACCAGAATCCTGCTGAGAGGCTTGGAGCAACTTCAAGTTTAGGAGTGCAGGAACCATGGTGTTGGTTCCCCAGTCCTGCATCTAATTGGAATGGGCTTGATTTCGCAACTCGTGCTGGAGAACTTCCATGGAAAATCAGAGCATCTATCATACAATCTGTTCGTGCACATCATGGAGCCCTGAGATCTTTTGCTGTTTGTCAGAATGAGTGTACAGTATTCACAGCGGGAGTTGGGCCAGGATTCAAAGGAAATATTCAGAAGTGGGACTTGTCAAGGGTGGACTGCATGTCAAGCTATAATGGTCACGATGAGGTTTGTGTTACTACCTATTGGCTGTTTCTTAAGTTGCATTTTGGTGTATAACTTGAAATTTAGCTAACAACTGAGAGATCATCCATTTTGCATCATTAATGCAGCATTGACTTCTTTTATCCGTGCACTCCCAAATTTCCTTTCCGCATTATTTTCTGATTGAAGTCTGAAAAATTAATTACCTGAAATCTGTAGTTTGAGTTACTTATATGTAAACACGACCGAAGCCTGAACTATTGATAAATTTGTATCCTTTGCATCACTTTAGAAAAGAGTAGATGAACTGTATCACCCAGAACAAGATATGGTGTATCCATTTTCCTTTTCTCTTGCTTCTTTTTTCATACAATTTTCTGTTATGCCATATTTAGGGTAAAGGGGTAGTTCTTTATTGACATTTGTCTATTGTGCTACTGGTTGTTTTGTCCACTTGAGTCAACATTATGATTATGGGACCAACTACTCCCTCCATCCACGAAGCTAATGCATCGTTTGACTCGGTGTGGGTTTTAATAAATTGTAGTTGACTTTAGTTGTAGTGGAGTATGGGTCCCACAAAAAAGTGTTGTTAAATGAAAAAGTAATGTTAGTGGAGAATGGGTCCCACATAAAGTTATTGAAAAGTGTAAAAGTAGTGTAAATAAATATTAAAGTATGGGTAATAAAGTGAAATAGAATGTGGGACCATGTCCAAAAATAGGAGTGCATAATCTTTGTGAACGTCCCAAAATGGCAAAAAATGCATTATCTTTATGGATGGAGGGAGTATGAAATATTTCCGTACGTAATTGTGGAAAATATATTTTGATATAGGTACTAGATAGAATAGAAGCCTCATTTTTTTCAAAGTGGGTCCCATTCAAATTTACCCACCACCTACCTAAATTCAATATTTCTTCATCATCTATGGCTCTGTATCATATCACTATCACCCAGATTTTGAGATTCAAGAGAGAGAGGATTGCTACAAAATCCAAATGTTAGCAAAAGCATAGAAGCTTTATTGCAGTTTTTGTGAAAGCATAAGGCCTCTCATAGGCAAGTCTGCGCAGAGATATTCCCAGAAAAATCAAATAAATGTAGGAATCATGAATTGCTTTTACTTTTACAATTCTGATACAAATAATACATCATTTATGATCATTAAATTCATCAGGCAGTCCACAAACGACAATTGCTCTTTTTCTGATTTTTCTGTGTTGCTTGCAGCACCTCCCGTTTTAAGCTCTCGGCGGAATCTGAAGTTTGGACGCTGAAACTGGTAATTTTCTATTTCTTATTCAGCAATTTTTCTCCAGCTGTATTGCTTTTCCACAGAATTTACTTCAAGCGCCAGAATTTTCTCCTACATACCTAACTTCCTTTTGTTTAATGTGTAATTTAATGCTACCTACTTTTAATTAATTAACAGTCCTATCGCTTGATTTAGAGTTTTGAGTCTGGTTACAGAATTCAAGCTGGAACTCGTGTTTTAATTAGTTTTTTAATTGCAGTTTCATGGCAGCTGTGAAGTTCATAATCGAATACTGAAAGCTTGTTACCAATCGAAGTGCTTGGAAAATGAATTGTTTCAATCAATTCAAGGATAGAAGCAAAACTAGGTTACAGAAATCAGCACCGACATTGAAAAACCAGAGCAAATTTGACGTTTCGGAATCAGATAGGGCAACCACATCCTGTTCAGCTACGCCGCCGCGCAGAATCACAGAGATATATGCAGAGAAAGCACATAATTTGAGGGTATTTACATTTGCAGAGCTAAAGCAAGCCACGAATAACTTCAACAGATTGCTTAAGATCGGTGAAGGCGGTTTTGGATGTGTATACAAAGGAACAATCAAGCCCCTTGAGGGCAAGGCTGGTGATCCCATGATTGTTGCAATCAAGAAACTCAGTAAAGATGGATGTCAGGTATAATAATTTTGTTTTATTTTCCATTTTTTTAGTGTGAGAATGTTTGCGATTTTGCTTTTTCATTTCACACTTGTTCTTGCTTATAGATTAGAATATCTGTGCTGAAAGTTTATGGTGTTTTTATGCCTAAGCAGACTTGTTTAGGATTTGATATTGATTATTAGTTGTTAGCCTTGTTATATGTGATGATCTCTCTGTGGGAATACTGATCTCCTTCAGGCATGAATTGACTTTCATTTGGAAATTGAGATGTATTAGAAACAAGAATTGTAGCAATATATGAATAGAAAGAAACATTTTATTTGGAAATCTGTGGCATGCTTCATTGTGACTAGACAAGAATGTTTCCTCGACTACATCGCATTTTATCGACTTGTGACAATTTCTAGTAATGCCAAAGTTCTCATCGCGCTGAAAATATGTGTGACGGCTTCTGTTCTAACTTTGTTAGGGTCACAAACAATGGGTAGCAGAAGTGCAGCTTCTTGGAGTTGCTGATCATCCGAATCTGGTCAGGCTCATAGGATACTGTGCTGTTGATGGAGAACGGGGCATACAAAGGCTACTCGTCTATGAATACATGCCAAACAAGAGCCTCGAGGATCATATTTTCAATAGGGCTGCTCCAGCACTATCCTTCCAGTGTAGATTGCAGATCATGCTTGGGGCAGCTGAAGGATTGGCTTATCTACACGAAGAATTGGAAATCCAGGTTTCACCTTCAGATCTTCAATTTGCCGCTTATCATTCAATACTTCTTAGTTCAGTTAAAGATTATAGATAAAATGAGAAGCAGAATATGGCCAAGCTTTTGTTGTTTAGAACATTGATTCGAGCATACTCTATCACTTAGGATCTTGACTATTGTTATCACTGAAATTTCTGAAATGATAAAAAAATAGATCTTTGTATATAGTCAGTCTCCTTTGAAGTTGATTTTGATCCTATTAACTGACTGGTGTTCAGATCATATATCGAGATTTCAAGTCGTCGAACATTCTACTGGACGAGGAATTCGAGGCGAAGCTTTCAGACTTTGGGCTTGCCAGGGAGGGACCAACCGCTGGTCACACGCACGTTTCAACTGCGGTATGTTCATTTTGCTAAACATGGCACGACCACATTAAATGCAAAATATTGTCAGAGACGCGCTTGATAGCAGATGCTTCGTGTTTTGTAGGTTGTTGGAACATATGGATATGCCGCCCCGGACTACATAGAGACGGGACATCTCACCTCCAAGAGCGACGTCTGGAGCTTCGGCGTGGTGGTGTACGAGATGTTGACAGGCAGACGATCACTGGAGAGGGAACTCCCAAAATCGGAGCAGAAGCTTTTGGATTGGGTGAAACAGAACCCTGCTGATAGTCGGAGATTTGCCACGATCATGGATCCGAGGCTCGAAAATGACTACCCGCTAAGCGCGGCTCGTAAAATTGCAAAATTGGCGGATAGTTGTTTGGTGAGGAGTGGGAAGGATAGGCCGAAAATGAGCAAGGTGGTGGAGGCTCTGAAGCAGATTATCGCCGAGGCATCGTCTTCTGTGGAGAGCCCTCCGGCGGAGTATTTGGAGGATATCGAAGATAGCCCTGCGCCAGCACAGCAGACGGGGGCGCCGGCAGCGTCGATTATACGGCGAATGTCGCACTTGACTAAAATCAGTGAGAATTTGGATGGTGTGAGCTCAAGGTTTTTGATGATGCGTAGGGCAAAAGTCACGTAACTAGAGATGGTGTGAGCCTTTGGAGTTTTGAGATGTAAAGATGATTGATCGATCAACTCTTATATATAGTTTTTGAATATAATTTTCTTTTATAAAAAGAAGGCCGAATATAATTTTATATAGATTATGTAAACTAGTGAGGAGGGGGTTTTGTGCTCGAGTCTTCATCATTTTCCTTTTCCCCAGAATTATTCTTAGTCTATTTTTGTATATAAATGTAGCAAATATTCTATGGTGACTTTAACTTTCTGATACCGAACACAAAAAAATAAATTAATGGGTGCTACTATACATGAAAAAGAGATACCAATGGGAATCAAAATTCTTTTGATTTGCTCAAAATTCACCTATGTACATAACTAAATAATAGAGAGAGACAGCCAAAATTTGCAAATCACTTTTCTGATGCTGAGGGATAAGCAGATACATCTACAATTATCCGAATGCTGCCGTTTGCATTGCCTGCTACATTAGAAAACAAAGCAGGGGTTAAATAAAACTCAAAACACCATTTACATAAGAGTCCTAAAAGAATGGTAACAATAAACAGCGGTTAACCTACTCGTTACTGGGAGCTCTTTGGATCAAGTTTTGAGTCTTCGCCCCGTGCAATGTTTGGCCACTGGAAAACTGATCTAGCTTTGGTAAAATTATCCAACGGAAAGAACTGCAACACTCAAAACCTATCACATTCTTCTATTACATTGCAATTTTATCTTGGCTTAGCTAGGTATTGTTAATGACATAACCATGCTTCAAAGATTTGCAAATGGACCCAATAAACTGTTACAAGATGCTTTGATTGAATCCTTATGTTAGAGAGACGAGTTTTACTTACTGTTTGAGGATTATCCACCATCTTCAAGGCCCATATGATTCTGATAGTGACGATGCTGGGACAGGGTCAAGGTCACATATCACGATGCATTTTCAGTGAAGAACTCTCCCCTAAATAGAAATGAAGGCAATGTCAGAGTCTTCCCAAAAACTTAACACAACTGTGTCAACAAACGGTAAAAAGCTAACTTCTATCATGTTCTCTAATCAGAGCAAAGATGCATACGAAGAAATTGTAGTCTCAAGAGAAGAAAACTACAAACAGACAGTGAGAAACTACAAATATGTGATTCAGATTTCAGATTGCTCATCCATCGAGTTGGGCTAAATCTTATTTGGCAAAACGGAAACAAGTACTCCGTATTACATAGGTTACAAGAAAATGTACTGCTGAAAAGATAAAAAGCAT
Organism: Salvia sclarea; assembly: GCA_036873715.1. NCBI lineage: Eukaryota > Viridiplantae > Streptophyta > Magnoliopsida > Lamiales > Lamiaceae > Salvia > Salvia sclarea. The sequence continues at coordinate 1,665,163 of JAYJMF010000025.1, read as the reverse complement.
AAAAACTTGAAAGGATTACGACAACACTGATGAGTTGATGAAACAAGGTTTCCACATGGCAAGTCTTTCCTCCCCTAAACTGATGCGTTATGGTTCAAAAGCAAATGAAGCAAAAATGCAGTGTCATTCATCAGATGGAAGAAATCTTTTCACTTAACCTTATGTTAACAAAACAGCCTCATTAATTAGTATCTAGGACTATATATTAATGTCATGATGAGTGAACAGTTCAAGAAAATGATATACACTCCTCTGACAGAAAATCCAGTGTTGAGACAGTATCAATATATAGCACATGAAACAAATTAAATAGGCAATAACAAGCAGGCAAATACTTTCATCAGTTAGATAACCGAAATTGGTATAAGTATTTTCACCTCATTTTTGAGTTTCAAATGCACCATAGTGAGCAAGCCGATGATGAAAGAATTGCCATTTTCTGATCAAGTACACCTAGATGCATACCCAGGAGTCATCTATTCAGACTTCTATATTCTGGTGCAGGTCCTCATCAGAAATCTTCTGGCTGGACACCAAATAAATACAAAGCAATCATTTCATCAACTTATCTGCAGACAGCTTCGACATTCATGCTTGACTGATTATCAATATACCCAACAGGGTTAGAACTTGTTTCCTGATAGACCCTATTTCTATATATGAAGTCGTAAGTCATGTACATTAGGAGGTCCAGAAAGAGACTCTTCCCTGTTATTTCTTTTGAAGATCCAACATCTTCTAAATCATTATATGCTCTATCCAGTATCTTATGTGTTATCTCATCAAACTGAAACGAAATCTCGCTCAACTTCTGTGCCCACATTGCTGTCCTGTACGGTAAACCATGCTTGCGTAAGTTAGACAACAGTAAGTTAGTCGTAACTAAATCTGGGACAAAGCCCATCTTAAGCAATTTTCCTGTCAAAATCATTGCACGTTCTAGCATATCACGGCAGACACCAGTCATCAGAGTGTTGTAGGTAACTGTATCTGGAACTATTCCAGCAGAAACTAGCTCATCGAGCATCATAATAGCTCTATTCATTCTTTGGCTTCTGCAATAACCATGAATCTGAATGTTGTAAGTTGTTATATCTGGGCCCCAGCCATTATTATGCATAATGTTCGCCAAATTTTCCGCATTTAACATGTCAAGTTGCTTGCAGTATCCACTGATCAAAGTGTTGTAAGTGACATTATCTGGGGTCCACCCACATCTCAGCATCTCCATGTAGGTGTCCATGGCTGATTTCATCCTTCCTTGTTTACAGAAGCCTTTGATAATGATATTGAAGGTGATGACATCAGGGAGCAAACCCCTATTCCTCATCTCCAGTTCCAACCTTAATGCCTCATCTAGTTCACCGCAGTTGCAGAAACCAGAAATTAAGGAATTGTAAACAAAGTTGTTAGGCACAAGCCCTTTGCTTAACATTTTCAAAAACATATTATATGCCTGTTCAACACAGCCCCCCTTGGAAAGGCCATGAATGAAAGCAGATACAGCAACAGCATCAGGAGCCATCCCGAGCATCTCCATTTCTGTCCAAAGACCTTGAGCTCCCACCATGTCTCCTTTTTCAAAATACCCATCCAGAACCACTGTGAAAGCTGCTCTACTGATGGGATAACCATTTTTTATCATCTTGTATATAAGAGACTTGGCTTCTTGAAGCCTTCCGATTTTAGATAAACCTAAGAGAAGTGAAGTATATGTGGAAGCTGAGGGGGTGAGGCCAACTTTCACCATGATGTTGTAGACTTCAAAAGCCTTGACTTCTAATCCTGCTTTGCTATAGGCAAGAATCAACGAGTTAAATGAAATTACACTAATAGAATTCCCTTTCTCCATCATAATCCCCAATAGTTCAAAAGCTTCATCCAATCTACCTGTCCAACATAGTCCTCCAATACATATATCAGGTAGTGAAGAATCTGGAACCGATCCTATCACCCAAAAGTTACTCAGTAACCTGTTCCCTTCCTGCTCGTTACCATACTTTTCATTACCAGCAGCTAAGATGTTAAACGTCACACCATCAGGTGCGACACCCTTCCTTCTCATTTCTTCATAAAGCAGATTTGCCATTCCAATTTCTCTTGCCTTGACATAGCCATCCATCAAGGCGTTATACAATACGGTGTCTGGTGACACACCCAATTCTTGCATCCAATAAAAGATCTTTTTTGCTTCAGCAATATTACCCTCCTTGCAAAAAGCATTGATGACGGTACTAAACGTAGCGGAGCTTGGAGCACAACCACTCTCGACCATCAAATGCACCCAACTGAATGCATCCCAAGTCCACCCCCTAACACAATACGCATTGATCAAAATATTATACGTATACACATCCGGCTCACACCCAAACTTCCTCATCACATGCAACAAACTTTCTCCAACCCGTATGCAACCTCTCCTACAAAATCCAAGAATCATCACATTGTAAACATAATTCGAAGGGATGGGTCCATAACGAACCATATCCCTGAACAACTTCCACACACTGCCATAATCACCAAACCTTAGCAACAACTTCATCAAACAACAAATAGCTGATAAATTCGGCCTACCGCCAACTCCTCTCATCCTATCCAAAACCTCTAATGCACAAGATGCCATCTCTGCATTTGTAAAAGAGCGCATTAATGCATCAAGAATATAAAAATCCATTGCAGCCCTAAAATTTTCTCTCCATAAAAGAACATAACTCCTCTTCTCTCCCATTTCCCGTATCATCCATGTGAGGACATCCTGAGCTAAATACCTAAATTCCTTAGCTACTAACAGATGCACGACAAGGCAATAACGCTCGACGAGGCCGTTCGAGTAATCACGAAAAACATATTTGAAAAATGCTAATGCAACCTGCCGGTCCTCGAGCGCCACCATGATTTTGACCAGGGTAACTGGAGAGAATCTTCTGGAAAACCGGATGAAGAGGCGCCTCTTCTTCAATTTGATCATCTTCGAAATTCCGAAGGCGAGCATACGCCTCTCATTTGAACTAATCGCATTGCTCGTCGAGCTGCTATTGAAAGGCGAAAATTGACTAAGAAAATCGAATTTTGAGGCGACATTGTACGAGCCTGAGCTGCTGAAATAAGCAAACCGGATCGATTGATGAGAAACAGAGAGCAACTGAGCTAGGGTTTCTGAGCTGAGGTGAAGAGAGAGGGGGCAGAAATGGCGGACCTTGAGACTCCTGTGCAGACGGAGCACAGCAGCAGACATCCGGATGTCGCCGGCGACAACGTCAGAAATCAATCCGCCGGCGGCCTACGGCGTCGGAATTGGGTTTTAGTTTTGGATTTACCGCCGCATTTTGCAGGTGTTTTTGAAGCAAAATGGACTGATTGGAAACAGAAAAAAAGAAACAGAAAAAAAAAAAAAAAAAAAAAAAAAAAAAAAACAAAAACAAAAAAAAAAAAAAAAAAAAAAAAAAAAAAAAACTCATCTTTCTTCAAATTGGGCCAAGAATTTCCATTTGGGCCATCTCGGCCCATATAAATTAATGGGTTTGAGGCCCAAAATAGGACATTTATGGGTGAAATCAAATGTAGTGAAAAATTGAAAATGTAACTTGAGAGTTGTAAAAATAAAAAATTATTTTTGAGAAATCACCTGAATTTAATGGCTGGAATTGGGCTTTGAATTGGGATGATTTCATGTCACCATGAGTAGTAGTTTGTGGTGGTCCAGTGTTCCCCAGTAATGATATTGATGTTTGTTGCTTTTATGCTTGCAAAGATTAGGGGAAAGGATAATACCTAAAATTTAACTATTTTATTTTATTTTATTTAAAAGAAATACTTTTGTTTTTTTGTTATGAATAATGATAGTGAATGTGTCCATATTCATTATGGAGGTGACACATTGTCATCCCCTTAATGCTTTACTTCCATAGTCATATTCTTGCCCACCATTCTCATTGTGACTTGATTTCTAGTAACTTATTATAACTTGCCCATAAATTACCAAAATGAAACAAATAGAGCTCTTGTTCACCATACCCTTCTTCATTTCACAATCTCTCATTTTATATCATGAGAACTCGCAGACAATATTTTCGACATGCATTGGATAAATATGAGGGAAAATTATCGAATAAATCACCAACTTTACCCTATTTTGCAATTATAACACGACTTTTGAATTTTTGCAATTAAAAACACTAACTTTTGATTTTTTGCAATTAGAACTCGCATCGATTTTCCGGCGAACGGAAAGATGACATGGCACCTTTTAATCCTACATGGCTAAATCGAAAACGATGCCGTATAGCCCAATTAAACAAAACGATGCCGTTTAACTGAAATTATTTTTAAATTACTTAATCAATTTAGTTACCCATTTTACTTTACCCAAATTACTAACCAAATTCTCTCTCACGTTTCTCTCAAGCGCAACTCTCAAGTTCCAGATTCATCGAAATCGAGCGAAGTGGTCCCGACGTCGTTTTCGATTTAGCCACGTAGGATTAAAAGTTGTCATGTCATCTTTCCGTTCGCCGGAAAATCGACGTGAGTCCTAATTTCAAAAAAATCAAAAGTTGGTGTCTTTAATTGCAAAGATTCAAAAGTCGTGTTATAATTACAAAATGGGGTAAAGTTGGTGATTTATTCGACAATTTTCCTTAAATATAACTCGTGCTACAATAACTTCGTTCTCACTTGAAAATTCAAGAATGACAAGTGACTAATTCGAATCGTTTTACAAGGCTCCACTACGAGGAAGCGTTTATGAGAGCAACTCCACTATTTCAATCGTGTTTCTTTTTCTTTTGTTTTTATGGTTGAAATTAATGGTTCTAGATGAGCAGCTTCACATATATATCTAGATCAATTCTGCCATAAATGGTTTATTACGCATAGTGTAGACAATTTACACACACTTTAATTTACAACCAATACTTTAATCAAGTTTTTTTTTTTAATACCGAAAATACTTAAATCCAGTTGCTCATGTGATGTAATATGTGAAGATAATTGTTAGTTATGTAAACCTGAGAAAAATAATAATTGGATAATTTGAATCAGCAAACAATTGAAATAAAAGAATTGAAAACCCTAATCTTGTATAATCAATTCCAAGAATTTCAATTGATGTTAGAGATGGGAGAACTAACAAATTGATTTGAGAGTATACAAAAGAGAAGATAAAACTTGTGTTATACTGATACAAGATCTCATGTATAATATTTAAACTCAATTTTCTTCTATATAATCATAAAATAAAACATAATTTTTAATCTTTGTGATATAATCAAGGCGAGAAAAAACTAAAAAAATAGTACGTCTCTTGGTTGCATCGCCTAATTATCCAAGACTTCTTGTCTCAAACTCGACTATTATGATAAAGCGATCCCAATATTATATTGTAAAAAATTATATATTTATACTTGGCAGTAATTTTTATTTGCTTCAGTCTGATTTCTTATTGAAGGAAACCATAATCTTCAAAATTCTTTAAGAAAATCTACATGTAATTTTCTGAGATTCTATTTCGAGCTTCGTTTCTCAAAAACCAATTGTTAAAACCTAGAATATTCAAGAAGCCTTCCCAGAAATTCATGGCAAAATAGATTAGAAATGAGCAATGAAAATAGAGGTTAAGTGAACCAAGATTTATATCTCATGGCATCCAAATGAAGGACTCTCAATCCTTTCCCCAGCATATACACAATCAGCTGCCATAGAAAAAAAGAAGAAGAAGGAAAATATAAATAAAAAGAAAAATCAAAATTGTCGGTACGGAATTCTTCTGCACCCATCGCTCTCTTGCACAGATCAAACTCCATTTCTTGCGAATTCGTCGAGGAAGTGATCAGTAATTTCTTCTCAAATACAATATATATATATATATACTTATTTGCAACAACCCTTTTTTTTTCCTTCTCTCAACTCAAGCCACGGCCACAGTTCCCGTCCGTACAGCTTTCGTGGTGTCGGATTCCTTGCTGGAGTCGGAGCTCTGTCTCACAGAGCTCGATCTCTTCGACGAGGAAGAAGACCGTTTCCATTTCTTCTCCATCGCCTCATCCATCTCAATCTGTTCCTGCCTGCACTCTTGGCTACAGAACGGCGTGTTTCCTCTGCAAAATCGTTCAAAATCTCAGTAAACAACACTAAAATAAAACACAATTGAGCTGGAGAAGTTTGCAATTTCACAAAATCATGACCTAATTTCTACCTGTACATGAAGATATCGCTGTTTTGGTTGAGCGATCTCTGGCAGAGGGAGCAGGAATCGAGGAAGTGAGGCTGGTAGTCCTGCTCGCAACCGGTGTAGTAATACGCGGCTGAGGATGCCATCTCCGATTTGCTCTGCGGCGGCGGTTTACGGCGGAAGAGGCGGCGGCGACTGGCGACGGTGGTGGTGGTTTGGTTTGATGCAATCAATAGGGATTTAGAAAGTTAGGAGAGTAGGGGAAGCAATATGATGTGGGCAGGTGGCGTTTTATAGGAAAAGGGACGCCATGGACTGGGGAGGAGCTCCGCTCCACTGCGACGCGGGCTACGAGAAGAAACGGGGCTAGCTAATGAAATCGCTACGCGTGGTGAAGAAACTATAATTTTATTGGTGGGAAATTGGAGCCGTGGAATGTGATATAGGCGAGTCGACCTCAATTCCAATTTAAAAAGCATTTTGCTTTTTTCTCCCCAAATCCAAGGGGTCGGATCCGGTGGGAGGAGCGCATTGCATCAGCTACTAACTGTTTAGTAAAAAGAGATGACTTTTTTTTTCCACTTAAATTAAAATTAAAAAGAAAAGGAGAAATTAAGATAACTTTGGCGTCATGATAAAATTTGAGGTTTATGGTCTTCTCCTCACCACCACTTAAGATTAAGATAATGTGGTTTATTACTTAGTGTGGGACTTTTATTTACTCCAATGATGATTTTCTCATGCTAATACTTTTTTAGTGTTCTTTGCAATTTGGAAGTACAAAAGTACATTTACTCTCATGTACGTATTGGCAAAATTTACTTTTAATTTATTTTTATTAGCTTCTCTATATAAATTTTCTTTCTTTTTTCAAGTAAAATTAATATTTGATTTAATGGCACTTTTGGTATGTAGAATGGAATGTCTTTTATTATATAATACAGTAATAATAATAATAATATCATGTTTCATAAAATGCATTAAAATATTAGTATTGTGTAATAAATCGGTGGTAGGATGTAAATTAAAATATAATATAGCTAAAATTTGATATAATTACATTTTGTCATACGTATACCTCCTCCCTGTAAGGTATTCAGAATCACACAAATTCGTACAATATTTTCGGATTTTGGGCCTATAAAGTGCTGCGTGTTTTATACCAAACAAGATATAGGGTATTTATTTATATTAAATCTTGAAAACATGAATGTTAATGCAACCATCTAGATTTAGTTCGTTTTTTCATTAAATCCAACCACTTATATCATAAATGCAACATAAATATATTTCTAAAATGTACACTCACTAACCAAACTCATAACTAATCTAGCTTAGGCCATAATTCCCACATAAAACTTTTTGGTAAACCATGTCATTTAATTTCTTTAAAAAGGGAGGGGGTGAAAAAGAAATTGGTTGGCGAAAAAGAGAGCACAATGAATTACTGAAAAAGGAGAAGCAAAGAATCACATTCTAAAAAGAAAGCACTAAACATACATCATCAAATCATGACACCCAAAATTCCATAATTGCAAAAAAGACCCCACACTTTTTTTGTCCTTTCCCCATCACACCACCTTGGAGCTGCGTCGGATTGGGCCCCACCCACATATGCCGCGGGCCCCACTCCCCTCCGCTAAAAAGAGAACATTAAATTAAAAATATATAGCCAACAAAATCATCGACCGCGTGGGGGCCCATCGACGGCCCAGATTCGAAGGCCACTGTCTCCCGCTGACCGCTGCCCGCGGGCAGCCAGCATTATTCCTTCCAATTCCAAAACGGCCTTCTCTTCCACGTGCGGCGCTGCGAGGGCACCAGCGAGGCACCAGATAATTGCCCGTAGGCCTCTACGTCGTCGCGTTGCCCAGTATCTAAGTCAACGGGATGGACGGCTGAGATGCGTTACGGTGCAGGGTGGCGTTTACGTGATCGTCTATTATTGGTGCAGGAAATTAGAACCTCTGCTCTGCCCAATTCGTTGAAATTTGTGCTTTTTTTCTTCTATAACTATAATGATGGCTTTCAATTATTCGATCAACTATATTTAAATTCGACCGGCGTTTCATTTAACTTTTGATTTTTTTTTTATGTTTATATTTTCAACTACAGTAGAATTGTGGAAAGTTCCATTATAATTGACAATTGTACTATGTTCCATGACACTATTTTCATTTCAATTTTTATTGATATGATGTTTTATTATTTGATTAAGATGCGTTAGGCCATCTCCAACAGTATTTCTTCATTTTCAGATTTTTGCTGACATTATTATAGACACATTTCTATATTTTTCGCTCATATTTTTACCCCCAATAATACGTTTTCAAATTCAAGTTTTTGCTGACATCATTATAAATCTCATTTTCCATTAAATTTCTAACACTCATTCATATTTTATTAAAATTTCATATTTATTATTTCTATT
>JAYJMF010000025.1:1620831-1654199 GCA_036873715.1 Salvia sclarea | reverse complement strand
AGTAATCCTAATGCTTTCTAAGTATTTATCGCCATAAATTCTGGGAATATATATTTTAAATGATTATGACAAACGAACATTAAATATTATAATTTAAAATAAAATAAATTTCATTGCACATATTAATAATTTGAATATAAAACATAAAATTTTATTAGTTACTTTTAAATTATATACCCTTATAACAAAATAAAATTTGAACAAAATCAAATAATACTAAATCATCCCACGCATCGCGTGGGTAAATATGCTAGTATACTATCAAGAGAGGATCTCATCCCACAAAAATATATCATACAAACATAGCATGTCATCCCATAGGCATACGTTATTTATATAGGCTAACAAAAATTAGAAAGTCTAATAAAAAATAAATAGGAGAGGCAAATTTGTTAAGGAGTGAATGAAGAAACATCTTGTAGTCCTCAACCATCCCTTGCATGATAAGCACGGGCGGAGTCAGCAATGTCGTCGGCGAAAATAGAGCTAGCCTCATCCATCCCATCGTCAACCAAGTCAGCAACTGGCGACTCTTGAGTAGAGCTATTTTGGTCGGAATCATAACTCCGGAGAGCCGACCTCTTTACGACGTTGAAGACGATGCTGCCGTTGTGGACTCTCTCCGGCTGCAGAAGATCTCCCTCCGCCACCACAATGGCGAGAGGTCTAGCGCTCTCATCATCAGATGTTTCACCAGTGTTGGGGTTGGTTCTCTCCAAAGTGTGCACGAAATCGACGAACTTGTCGGCAGAGGTGGTCCTCATGAGAGGCCCCCCGGACCTGGTCCACGAGTGGACCATCTCCGGCCCCTCCGACTCGCTGTCTGAGGCGCTACCACGCCGTGTGTCGGCCATGAGGTCTTCCTCGAGGGACCCCGTGGAGTTCTCCCTCGCAATCACATTCCATGAGGGGATCCTCTTGGAGGCACTGAACCTGCCACGCGGGGAGGGGGAGGGGCAGGGGCCAAGGCCAGCCCTCTCCGCGCTCCTCTTGAGGCGGCGCATGTGGTTGAGCACCGCCACGCACTCGTCCAGGGCCAGCTCGATCCCGCAATTGGCCCTCATGGCTGATAACTTCTCCCAAGTGCATCTCCTCCCCTGATTTGCTGACTTCTGAAGCTCCACGTATGAGGGATTCTGTATCACCTTCGACAGCTGAGCCAGAGTAGCAGGCATTACAACAGTGATATCACCCTCCCAATCCTGGGCAAACAGCTTCGCCACTCCCCCAAGAGGGAAACCAAGCTCCAATATCTGGTTGCATCTATGCTTCACCTCCATCTCAGCTAGCTGAGCCACCTTAGCACCAAGCCTACCCCCGCAAGCCCTCACCATCTCCTTCAGCCTCAGCAAAGGCGCAATGTGTGGATTCGCTTGGCTCACTATATAATGGTTCACATTGAACAGCTCCTTCAACTGCTTGATAGGCAAGTCAATCTCCAAACTCCCATCCCTCCAACGCCGCGATGGGGCAGCCTCGTCCGGGTCCAGATGAAACGGAGGGTGGTAGGGCACAATGTTGCCGCTCCTATCCTTGGCCATGAGCTCCTGAGCTTCAAAAAGGCCGGGGAAGGCGCAGGAGGCGGTGACCGCGCTCCATATAACGACGTGGGGGGATGTCAAGTAGTTGAGGCAGCGAGGGGGCTCGTGCCTCCGAGGAGAGCACACCGTGATCCCCAATATCCGCCCCGTCATGTCGTACGCCTCCTGGAAAGTCAGATTGTTGGTGAGATGCCTCAGCATCATCTGCAGTTGCCTGATGTCGTGCACGGCCCCATGCGTCATGATTCGCTTGAAGACCGTGAAGATCCCTCCGATCTGATCAAAGAACTGAATCGAATGCCACGAATCCTCGAAAAAGCTCTGGAGCTCCGGCCAGGATCTGGTGGCCACAACAGAGCACATCGCGGATCCCACGCTGGAGCCTGCGATGATCCGCGGCAGGAGCTTCTGCTCCACCAAAGTCTTGACGACCCCGACGTGGAACGCGCCGAGGGAAGCCCCGCCGCTGAGGAGCAGGGCGCTGCGGCCGAAGGCGTGGCGGGTCTCGTGCATGAAGGCGAGCTTCTCCTCGAGGAGGAGATCCTCTGTTTCGGACTCGCACACCATCCTCAGCTGTGTGGTGACCTCGTCTATGTATTCCTTGATCAATTTGGGGACGTGGAGGCGGCCCTTGTGGAGGTCGGGGTTGCACATGTAGCCGAGGTTCCGGACGAGGTCGGCGCGCATGTAGAACATGATGTCGCGGATGGAGTTGTCGTGGCGGCGGTGGCGGAGCTCGCGCAGCTTGTTTCTGACGAGCTCCTCGTCGTAGAGTTCGGCGTCGTGGACGCGAGGGGTCTCCTTCTCGAGCATCTTGGCGGCGTGGGCCCACTCGTCGTAGGTGAGGGCGGAGCGGGTCATGTTGCTCCAGAACTTGCGCTTGTAGGCCATCTCTGCTTTCGCCTTCACGTTGGTGAACCGTTTCAGGAGGAATGCGATTGCGGTTACCATTACCAGGATTCCCTGCGGGTTTCTCGGGTGCAGCCATGAGAGGAGCGGTGAGATCAGATTCTTCTTCACTTTGGACAAGTGGAGTAATAAGATTCCCAGGATTTCGTGGCGGAACTGTGAGAGGGATTTGCAGAATAGGATCCTCAAGGCGATTGTCCGCCCCACCAACGTCGACGGCCCGATCGAGAACTCATCCACACTCGCCTCGTTCGTTATGTCCATTATGCCTTCTAAGTAAACAAGGCAGAATTCTGTGTTACTTATAATCGATCAATATAATACAGCATAATTGATGAATTGATCACAATGAGAAAATAAAGATCCAAAATTCTACCTCAAGATTCTATTTTGGCGATCAACCATCCATCAACTCCCACCAATCTAACAGAAAAAGAAACAAGCAGGCAGCAGGTTGAATTATTGCAGCGATGTGCATTGGGATTCGAAAAGACAGATAGTTGGGATCAGGTTAGATAAGTCTATCCTCAATTGGGAAGGTGACGTCTGCTGCAACGAGCGGTGGATGAATATGCTAGAACTAATTTAGCATGCATGCAAGAAGGTCGGCGCTCTTGTCAGAGAAACGCAGGATAAGGGACAAAAAATTCGTTTCTTAATCTTGGAGAGTTCTTCGAGAAAGTTCGTTGGTGGTCATTGTTTTGGTGGGTTTAAGGATTGCTAACTTTCTTTACACTCCCTCCGTCATCTTTAGCATGACACACTTGTCTAAATGAGTTGTCATTTTTAATATGGCATATTCCCAAAATAGAAATATATTTGTCTAAAAAACTTAGTCAACAAAAATAGCTACACCATTTTACACACAAAAATATCAATTTCTTAATCTCCGTGATTCGTGTGGGATATGCTGTGTCAAAATTTACCAGTCAAACCCGTAGAAACTCTTGGTAGATTTTCTTCTACTACCTCTTTTGGTTTCTTTCGTTATTATACAATACTGACATCAACTGCAACACAATTTAAAGTCATAATTTGATTCTTGCAAGCACTAGTGCACATTTATGTGAGACAATGCCTCGGAGTTCTGATTCAGCATCTTCCACCATTAAATTTAGGGCTTGATATAAATCTTGATTCTAGAATCTCTAGACTGCACGTTTTATGGAGTGTGTGATTACGGATAGTTCAGAAAAAGAAATTATGGATCAAATATGGTTGGGGTTGGACAAAACAAAAGAAATTATGGACCAACAAAAGGTACCAAATATGATTGGGATTGGCAGGTTTTTGTGTATATTACAATGAAAAAAGATAAAAATGTTGTATATACAAGAATGAAGTTAAAAAACGACCTGCCTAACACGTAGAATTATGCTATCGCCTACAAAGAATACAAATCTCCCACATATCAGTAGGTATGAGGAAATATGTGCAAATCTCAGCATTCAATAATGGTGGCAAAGAGAAAAACCACAGTGATATAATGACTCTTCTTTGGTCTAATGACGAAGAGGATTATGGTAAGGATGTTTTCTGCATGAGTAAACTGAATTACAGCATAAATGCCAATATTCTTTCCAGGGAATCACTATCCATGGCAGCTTCATGGGGAGACTAGGAGCAGGAGCATGTAGAGTGCTGTAGAAAGAGAATCGGATCAGAGTCAGCAGCAACAAGGAAAGGTAATTTAGAGGAGCTGTGGAGTCGAATATCACTAAATAATGTGTTGAGTGCATGCATGTGTGAGTGTTGACAGAGGAATACCTTTTCCCAGTGAGAAGCCCGTAAGCAGATGAGCGTATAGCTGAGCTTGAGAAGGCTGAATAAATGTTTTTATAGTGTGGCCAGACCACCTCTCCTGAAAGAAATGTTATCAAAAGCAAAAAATGTAAGCCCTTGGGTTCATTCTTCCTTTTTGGATCTGGATACTGAAAGACATGAACATTAAAGCTGAGGCTCAAGGGTTTACCTAATTTCAAGTGATTGCTCTCAAGAAATGTAACCAAAATTGTAGATTTGCTGCTACTGCTGCTTGAATGTTCTGTTTCGTGCAGATTCACAGTGGATGAATTACTGCCAGCGACAACTTGCGTCTCAGAACGTTGACATAATGCGACTTTGAATAATACGCCGGATGGAAATCTCTCTCTCCTCTTCAACCAAAGGAAAACTTCAGAGTATGGAGTGGAATGGATGAAAGATACAGCTGCCCCAACAGCTATGGAGAAAAGGCAGACAGCTGTGTGCACAATGGTGAAGAAAATATAGAAAGCCGATGTTGTTGGTAGGAGAAGTAATATAGGGGTGAACAGAAGAGAACCAACTACATGTTGCTCAACAGTATAGTCATAACTATCCAATCTGTGACGCAAAGGATTCAGCTTTCTTCCCCTGCAACCAATCCAGCCTTCATGTCATGAGATGGGATAACCACCACGCTTTTCAAACAATTAAGTAAACCTCTTTTTGGGGCCAACTTCTTCAATTTTGGGCTGAATCAATCATTTTATTTTCGAACTAAAATATTCTTGACCTAATCCAGTCAGTTTCAAGCTGGCCCATCGGGTGGGCCAAAATGTATACGAAAAAGAATCAAACCAAAAATTTCTTGATAACTATTTTCTTGTAACAAAAATTAGATCAAAGTTTTTCAATTGAAATATTTAACTTTATAATTTGTGACATATTTAACATAAATTTATGATTACCTTTTCTCAGTAATTCAATAGGAAATAGTGATCATAATTATTAATAAGAGATGATACAAATTTACTAAAAATCCAATTATGCACGTACGTACTTGGAATATGTTGGGTCCAAATGTGAGTGATGTTCTACAGTAGCCCAAAAATCAGACGTGTGTATTAGTGGCTTAAAACTCACTCATCTCGATTGTGCAATTTCCTTTCCTTTTCATTTCATTTCATCAATTGTTGTCGTGTGTTTCCGTTTAATTTGTCATGTTATCTCCATTATTCTTTAATAGAGATTCAATAAAACATTTGCCTATCAGTGTCTTGTGATTAATTATAGATGGGACTCGGATACTGTTAAAGTAATTTCAAGAAGTGTCTTCAAATTAAATAATGTGTTGTTCACACAAAGATTCGTTGCATTATGAGCCAAAAACTAGCTTGGTGTTAAGCTATGGCTAGTACCATGATGTATGGGGTCTTGTGTCCTACCCAAAAAGCAAGAATGTGTGATCACAAAATTTTGATTGGTGTAAAATTTGTCTTAAACATGTTGTGGGAATGTGTACATGAGCTAGCTAGCAAGTTGACATATATATATATATATATAGGGGTGGGTTATGGTGAGAAATTTTTTATTGTAGGAATATAGGAAAAAATATTTTCGTTTAGCACATCTTTCATATATGTGTAGCACCATCAGTATTACTAATTAGCACAGATTTTAAATATACGAGTTTAGCAAATATTTCACTATTTCGTAGCACGAATTTTCTAGCACAAACATCACAAACACTTAGCACAAACAGCACAAACACTTAGTACAATCTTCACGTAGCACACACAGCACAAACACTTAGCACAACTGAATATTAATCTGAATCATTGATCTAACTCAATCAAAGGCCCAGATTCATTCCTATTTCCTACGGAAAAAAAAAGTTTTCCTACCTGAACCTATCCCTATATATATATATATGAACCTTTGGAGTCAATATGTTGTTTTTAGTGATAAATTTACATCACTCGTAACCAAAATAAAAGATGGGTACACTATTTATGACATAACTTGGAGTCAAAATTATCAAAGAGGATGAATAGTTGTAATAATTCAAAATTCACGTCACTCTATCAATGTGACACCACTATTATATGCACTAACGGGCGCAGGAGGGGCCAGGGTGGGCTGAAGCCCCCCCGCAAAATACATATGAAATTCTAAAAGAAAATAAAAATGTTTTATTGTTGTGCACGATGGATTACGAGGGCGGTTGCATATTATTCATACAATATATTATTTGCGTGGTTTGTGGTTGAGAGGCGTAAACAGTTGTATGTTTGGATGATTTGATGAGAGGGGCAAGAAATGCAATCATTTTCATTCTTGTCGGCAGTTGCATACACTATTTGCTGGATTTGTCCAATTCTTTTTGGAGAATTTATTACTAGATTTAGGTTAAATATTCTTCCGATCCCTTTTAATAATAATGATGATGATGATGATGATGATGATGATGATGATGATGATGATGATGATGAAGCTATTGTAAATCTTTACAAATGGGTGAATGACTGTTTAAGATTGAGGTTGGTTTTATACATCTTCATTTGTCTATGATATGTAAAGTAATACGATGTGATAACTGATAAGCATGGGTGTACAATTTTCAGCATGGCATATACCTCTTATCACGAAAATTGAGGAATGACGGGTCTAAAAGTCCAAAATACCCCTGTACGATCAGACATAAAAATACATGTACTATACAAAGCTCTATAAATAGCTAGAAAAATCAATATAAAAAAAGGATCTAATCATCTCTATGTATTAAATACATAAGAGAGATAATCATTAATAACGTCTCTTACACCTCACACTAGATTTTCTACCAATTTTCATGGATATCTTATGCATTCTATTGTTTTACTCATCTGAAGGGCTCATTACAGCCTTTCTAGCTATTTTGTAAAGTTCAATGTCACGGATATTTTCCTATAGATAATTGCATATAGACAAATATTTCTGTCAGGCCGGTCTGACCGTTAGGCTGACGGTATTTCATGTTATATGAATTGGTACTTTATTCAATATATATTGGTACTCTATATGAATGAACTGTATTTTAAGTGATACTTTATTTAATATGAAATAATACTACGTGTATTGGTAAATGGTACTCCAACATAGAAATGTGCATCATATAAACAAATATTCAATTTCGATCATACTTATATTTGACTTGAGCGTCGAAACAATTTATGACGTGAAAATTTCAAAAACCACTAATCATGTGTTGATGTTACTAATTGGGCGGCGCCACGCAATTACTAATATGTAAGATTTAAGAGAAAGTTTGTGCTAGTGTGTGAAGAGAGAAGTAATAAAATTAAGAAATTAATGTTAAAAGAGTCTTTAAAATTGGTAGACAAACTTCCCAGCCTTTCAAAATTAAGCCTTTAAATGATTAAAAAGTTTGGCCCAAAATTAGGGACATACAATTCAACACGAGAAAGACGATTATTGTTCACGAGGCCCCAAGCCGACATTATATCCAACTAAAATTCAAAATTTTCTGGGTTTATCTTTGTTATAAATATATAGTCTCTCTATGTAAATTTGTAACTGTAAAGGCTAGAACATTAAAAAAAATTATAATTGCGACGAGCTGAGTGATCAATTCTTGTTCATTTCCTGCTTTCAACATTAGTTTGTCAATTTACACCGATATCCTATAAATTGAGTATAACAAGTTAGTTTTTCTGGCGTGACACATCATTTTTGCATGTATAATAATGCTACCTACTCCCTCCTCCATCCCGCCAGGGTCGGTCCCGACAATCCGGGGGCCCTAGGCGAAAAGGAAAAAAATGGGCCCCATAAAAAATGAATTTCGAGAATCATGTTCTTAGCGAGATATAACTAATTATATTTTCCACGTTGCGTGACTAGCTATGTAATTTTAATATAAATTACAAAATTCAATGACCAAGAATACAAGGATCAAATAATTATTAAAATAATTTAGATCATTTAGCTTTTTTGGGAAGTAAAATCATCAATAACATCATCACTTTTTTCATCATTTCTATGCATAAGATTAACATTTTCTGAAATATAGTAGTAATACACAAATATGATGTGATTAGTTTTAGTTTTGAATTTTTTTTTTTATTTTTTTTTCTGAACCTACATTAACTGATTTATATAGTCGACAAATTATGTAATAGAAACATTAGAAAAAACAAAATTTTGATTATGTTGTTTTCACTTGAAATAAGAGAGAGAGAGTAAAAAGTCATTGCTATATTTTAAAATACAAAGATAATAAAGTACATACAAATTTTAAATTTATTTTCTCTAGATATAAATTTTTTTTTTGGGGGCCCTAGGCAAATGCCCACTTGGCTCTTAGCCAAGGCTGGCACTGCTTAGCTCCAATCTCAATATGTGTATTATAGACAACTGCATAAATGGTTCCAAATGAAATGCTCATAAGTATTAGTGACATCTTATACTAAGAGGGCGTTTGGCTAAGCTTATTTTAAAGAGCTTATAAGCTAGAAAGAAAATTGTGAATTTATAAAGGAAAAAAAGTAGTTAATAAAAGAAAAATTATAGAAAAATGAAATTGAAAAGTTATATTATGATAAAAATATATTAAACTATAATAAGGTTATTTTGGTAAATTGGTTGTTGCTTATAAGCCTGTGAAAATAAGTTGGGTGAGCAACTTATTTTTTTGGGAAGCTTATAAGCTCTTCGAGCTTATTTTCACGGTTCATAAGCTGTTGATGAGCTTTTTTTGCCAAACACTTTACAACAGCTTATAATAAGTTGTTTTAAGAAGCTTATAAGCTCAGCCAAACGCCGCCCTCTAGATCTGCTCCATTTTTCAATCAGAGAAAGAAGCAATTGAAGGTCTTAGTTCCATATTTTGCTTCAAGTCATTATCATTCAATACAAAATGACATCTTATACTTGTGCTATAAACTACATTCGTATATACTAGGATTCAATCTGATCCGTTGATCTTGGTTGATTAACGGTTGAGATTGATTCTCCAAATTCAATAATGCTTTTTTACCAACCCTAAATTGTATAGGAAAGTACTAAGGAAGCTGAGGTGGTTTCGGTCTCGGAGAGATCGGGCCATGGTGGGCTTCAAGTGTATGAGTTTGAATATAAGGTCGATAGCACGAGGGGCGGCCCGAAGAGGGTCTTTTCGGCTGCGTTTGTGGCGTCGAAGAAGCTCTACCTTTTGAATATCACCAACTTGGATAGCGTAGAAAACCCTCTCGACGCCAAGAGAAGAAACATACTCGAGGAAGTTCTGCATTCATTTGATGCCATTCCTTCTTCATAGGTGAAAATGAGGATAAAATTTTATGGTATCCTTCAACTTGTGCAGCTCACAAATTTAATTTGCTCTCTTCCTTCTTTTATTGAATTCTTATTGTTGTAACACTTGGTGATGGATGATTGAGGTGAAAAATAAAAGAATATATTGTTCCCTCCGATCTATTTGTATTGGCACCGATTCTGGACACACGAATTAATAAAATATTTTATTGAAGAGTTTTGGCATTTTTGTAAGTGAATGTTGGAGCATAATTATATATAACATAAGAAATTCATCAAATCATGATTTAAGTAAAGGGTCTAATATAAGCTTGATTGATGCTAGTCGATTGTCCTTGGTTTTTGCGGAAAACATCTTGTCAGAAAAATGTAAGGAAGAAATAAATGGTTCTACGAGGTAGACGATCAATCGGCTACCTCAAGTTGGCCAATGGGCTAACTCATATCATTGGCCAGCTCACATACCCGACCAACTAATTTTTTTTACACAAGTATGAATATGTAAGACTTTTATCTTGCGCGTACATCTACGAAGGACAATTTAGTCACTTTGGACATAGAATGGTTCGTTTGGTGAAAGGGGATTGGTTATTGTGTAACCAATATTAATCTATAAAACACAAACCAACAAACTGGTGTACGAATTCATCCTCACCATAGATCTTTACGACCGATGAACTAGAAGTGATATGTTAAAATTGGTTTGTATTTGATCCAATCCGTTATAAAAATATAAATTTGAGTCAAGTTGTTCCTTATTTTTCTACCAAAATTTGTGGTCCATGACTACCAAGAATAGCTTTTGTGTGGAGATCTAATACTAATAGAAAGAATAGATGGATAGATAGATAGATAGATCGATCGATAGATAGAAAGCAAGGAGAGGAAATTAAAGATCAAAGGCAAAAATGGGGCTGAGCGATGAGCAAGTATCCTCCATGAAGGAAGCTTTCAATCTGTTCGACGCCGACAGCGACGGCAAGATCGCGGCGTCGGAGCTGGGCATCCTGATGCGGTCCCTGGGCGGCAACCCGACGCAGGCGCAGCTGAAGGCCATAATCACGGAGGAGAAGCTGTCGGCGCCCTTCGACTTCCAACGGTTCCTCGACCTCATGGCGAAGCACCTCAAGTCCGAGCCCTTCGACAAGCAGCTCCGCGACGCCTTCCAGGTGCTCGACAAGGAGGGTACCGGCTTCATCGTCGTCAAGGAGCTCAGGCACATCCTCACCAGCATCGGCGAGAAGCTCGAGCCCGCCGAGTTCGATGAGTGGATCAGAGAGGTCGATGTTGGTCCCGATGGCAAGATCAAATACGAGGATTTCATCGCTAGGATGGTCGCCAAATGATCATCATCGTTAACCCGCGGGTGGGTAATGTCCTGGTCCTTTTGGTCGCGCAGATTAAGAAACCGAAATGAATGAGTGCATAATGAAACATAACATTATCGATGGGACGGATGGAATATATAATATGATATGTGGTCTATTTGTGTGTGATGAATGTGGAGTTATGTCTGATAAATGTTCAATTTATTTATTTCAACATTTCAATCGTAGTCCGATTAGAGGGTGTTTGGCTTGGAGGACTGGTAGGGTTTGAATCCTTAGTGTCCTCGAAGATTTGTCTCTAATATGGAAACATTTTATGATGCTTGATTTCCAATTTTGGATGCTAGTTGGGTTAGAATTGTTTGATATTCTGATTCTGATTCTGATTAAGCTGATGCACACCTATATTGTTCTCCCAGGTGACCAAAAGTGGCGGTTCGATTTTCTTAATCAATTGAAGCTGGATCTGCGATAATAAGATAAAAATGTGTGGATAAAAAAAGTTAAATGCAAAAGTCTCCATTTTGGGTGACCTGGTTGGGCAACACACACCCCAGTCACAATAAAGTGCAATTTTTTTCACCAATGGCATGTTGCCATGTGGCAATGTTTTTAGTTCGAGTTGGATAAATATAAAATAAAAAGTAAGGATGTGTTAGGTTACGTTTGTACTGATTAAGGTAGAAATTGTTACAATAGGGTTGTGTTAGAGAAAAATTAATATTTTTATTAAAAATGTAGTTAGATTAGATTGATGAAGGTATTTACTCGTGATAGTCTTAGTGTAGTCCTATATTTGGCATTCTCATGTGCTTTTTCCAAGTTGTGAAAATGTTGTCTTTATTCATTATGACCTTCATTTAATTTCATTAGTTTTAAATTTGAGTTAGGTCCTAGATTTAGATTTTTTTTGCTATATACACTTTTTTTTTTGTGCTGTTGGACTTGCATGTGTATTAAGTTTCATTCTTCTTCTTCTTGTAGCAATGCATATATAGGTGCGAAGATAGGAACGATGCCCTAAAAGAAAAAAATTGTTGCATTGCACGTATATAATTATTGCACTTCGATGATGTTATACAAAATATATAATTGTTGTACTTAATACAATGTGACAAAATATGACACGATATGTAGAGGAAAAGTAAGATGTAACATGTTGACCTAAAGCAACGTGCCACCTAAAAACGTCAAACAACTCTTTTTCAAATGCCAAATGGGAAAACATTTGAAGGAGTTCGCTCAATGGATCTTTCATCATCCACTCCTATAAATAATACCATACATTCTTCTGCAAATACAATATTTTTTACTTTCATCGTTCATTCTTTTTCATGTACTTTCTAATATTGACAATATAAATAATCATGTGATTATAATATTATCAATTTATTAATTACTAGAACTATTAATTAATATGGATGTTTGTAGATATTTGTATAGTTGTAAATGTTGATTTATGACTTCATGTTACAAATAATTATATACTTTGATGTTTTTACATATATTTCCTCTATATATATTGTTCCATAATAACTATTTATGCATATAAAAATAGTTAATTCTACAAAAATATGATACTTGTGCATCATATGAGTGGGATGGTAGTTTGGTTAAAATAAAATAAAAAATTTGACTAATATTCATACCTTTCACAATACTACTAATATATCTCGGTCATTTTATCTTATATTGTTAAGCAAACGAACCCTTCATCTCTCTGTTATATCCACTTTTGAATGATAAAAAAAAAAATACAAGTTGATATTATTAATTTTATAATTAATTAAAAGAAAATGATATTATCAAAACATTTTAAAAAAATTTATGCTAAAATTACAAAGATAGCCTCTACTACTTTGGCAAGTGCAGAGGGTATTTCAGTCAAACCACAATCCCAACAAATAGAGCGGGAAAAGCCCCTTTAACTGCTGCTACCCATTTTAATCAAAAAAAGAATTCAAATAGAGCAAAAGAGGGCATTTTTTGGAGCATTTTCCATGGCAGGCGGCGGAGGCGGGCGGCCAATCAGGGCGCTGAGCGTGGCGGAGAAGCCCTCGGTGGCTAAACAGGTGGCCGGAATTCTCTCGAAGAATCCGTCGAGCGGCGGTCTGAGAGTAAGAGACGGCCGCTCCAGATACAACAGGATATTCGAATTCAACTGCGTTGTTAGGAACCAGCAAATTCAAATGTCCTTCACCTCCGTCACAGGCCACCTAATGGAACTCGAATTCGATGATAGGTATCGCAAATGGCACTCCTGTGACCCCGTCGATCTCTACCATGCGCCGGTTAGGAAATATGTGCCTCAGGTAACTTCATCAACATTTTACCTAATCCAATATAATTAGGTTTACGGATTCTTATTCTCCATTGTGTTTGAAGTGTGACAAGTAGAAAATTGAACATAGAGAGAGGAAGGGTTTTTGGGTTTTATTGTGGACTAAGGGTTGCTCTGATTATTGGTTCCGAGGATATGAACGGTTTTGAACGGAGATTGAATTCAATTTGTGTCATGAAGTAGAGTTTTATATTTACTAATTCATTAATTTGTCAGAATTGGGAATGAAAAATTAGGCATTGAGTTCAGGGGTTTGTATAGAACTCCATCTTTGGATGGTTCACAACCTCTGCTATTTTATGGCAGATGCATTTGTGAATGTTGAGATCAAAATTCAAGAGTCTTGAAGAGAAGCTTAATTTATGTCAAGTCTCAGCTATGATATCTCGACCTGTGTAATTAATAATCATATTAATCCCTATATCCCTTCATAAATAATGTTGGGGATCAAGATTTCACATGTAACGGGTTAAGGTCTAAGGGTAATGAAGTTGAATGCATGCTGGATATTCATTCCTTTGTCTGTATTAAAGATATTTTTTCAAATTCTTTTGGGGCTTTTTACAAATGATTTTGCTCACAAAATTTTGCAAAAGTTGATTTTGGAGGAAAAGAAATGTGACCGGATTCATTCTCCTAGAAGAATCCGTATGATGTTTATTTTTTTGGGCACCTATTATAATTATCGTTCCAGGGAAGAGGAATACAGCTAAAATTGGTGCAATGAGCTTTTTAGTTTCACCTGATCATGATTATACTTGTTGACTTTCTTTTGGTCGATCTAGGATAAACTGGACATCCAAAAAACACTGGAGGAAGAAGCTAGAAAGTGTCAGTGGCTCATTTTGTGGCTTGATTGTGACAGAGAAGGAGAGAATATAGCATTTGAGGTGGTTGAGATTTGTATGAGAGCAAATCCAAATCTCGTCATCTGGAGAGCTCGTTTTTCCGCCTTGACTGATAGGTTCTGATCGCTTTTATATGTACAACAGCTGTTTATTGTGTTGCCTTTTTCATATAAACACGCTATTGCAATGTGAAAACATTTGTGATGCTCAGGGACATCTATGATGCAATTACGAGGCTTTCTCCACCTAATCAATTGCAGGCAGAAGCTGTTGATCTTCGACAAGTGAGTCACTGAGAGTTTGATTATTAACTGATATTAATCAAACCTTTCTTCAACCTTCTACTTGAAGTCCTTTAATTCTATACTGCTCAATTATTCTGTAAATTTATCATCGTAATTTATTACCTCTGAATGGAGCTGGCTGGAAAACTTCGAAGTACCTTATTCTGAAATGCATGGTGCTCCTCACTCTAAATGGCGCCTCACATGTTAGTACTCAAAAGTCAATACTGATTCCTGAAACTGATAATGTCATGCAGGAAATAGATCTGCGTATTGGAGCTTCTTTCACCCGGTTTCAGACTATGCTATTGAGAGATGCATTCATCCTCGATTCCACTACAGATGAGACCAATGTTGTTTTAAGTTATGGTCCTTGCCAGGTGAGTCACAACCCTTGTTCCTCTGACAAGCAAGAGTAGATGTACGAGAAGTTATTACTATGAGGATTACATTTTTCATCTCCTTTTACCAGGAAGTGTTGCTCTTTACTATGTGTATGCTTCGTGCTTCTATGTTTTCTGCAGTTTCCAACGCTTGGTTTTATTGTGGAAAGATTCTGGGAAATCCAATCTCATCAACCAGAAGAGTTCTGGACTATTAACTGTACTCATCATTCAGAAGAAGGCGCTGCTACATTTAATTGGATGTAATTTTCATCCAACTTGCAATCGTATTGAAGTCAAAATAGTTAATAAAAATTTCTTATGGTTCTGTCACTTGGCAGGCGGGGTCATCTATTTGATTACACTTGTGCAACAATAATATATGAAATGTGTGTCGCAGAACCCACTGCAACTGTGAGTCTCTCTGAAAAAATACTTCTTCTTGCAAATAAATTCGTTGATTTTGATTGGGTTTGCTTACTTGCAATTTTTTACCTTCAGGTAACAAATGTTACACACCGGGAGAAGCCTAAGTATCCTCCTCATCCCTTGAGTACATTAGAGATGGAAAAGCGTGCTTCACGTTACTTCCATATGAGTTCAGAAAAGACCATGAAAGTGAGTTCCTGCTTGACGAAAATGTGCTTCATTACTCTCGTCTCATTTTAGCATTTTGTTGTTTCCACAAGCTCGTAAGGCTTGAATTGCATCTAGCAAATGGTTTTTTTAATCTATTATCCCGTTAGTTTAAAATACTACTGACAAAGAGGCCTTCTCCATTTGTAAGTGTAAATATAGGGAAGATTTCACAAATATAAATTTAACAAAATAGTAATATAATTTTAGCACAACTTTGATGGACCCTGAATTTGATTAATCGTCGGGCAATACGAAATTTAGAAATTTAACTGAAATGGGTTAGAGTATGCTCCTTGTTTATTAAGCTATCTCCCGAATATCTAAATTTCTGGCTGAACACGTAAGTCTCTCACCCAAGCACTATATCTGGGTTACTCTTAGTTCATCAAAAGGTTTTTTTGATTTAGTAAGATGCATAAACATTTTCAGGGGGCATAATGCAAGAATTTATTCCAACATGTTCCATGTCTTTATATTATGCTTTTCATTTTAACTTGTGGAGGTGGCACCAGGATCTATGTTAACTTGTAGTAAATGATGAATTTTTTTAATCGGTTCTTGAGAATTATTTTGTCAAGGTTATGTAACAGGCTTTAGTTCATAATTGTCTCTGATAGAATTATTTATTGTGGTTATGTGTTACTCCTTTAATTTGTTTAGTTATTTAGGGCTGGTGAAAGTTTTGGATTAGGCTTTTTTGTGGGCTCCAAGCTATTTACTTGGCCTCAAGTTTATTAGGTCTTTAAATAGTCATTTGTGAGTTAGGGTTAGGATTATGGTACGAGTATTGTTTAGGGACATTATCTGCTCTAGGTATCGCAAGAAGAGTTTGGGACAACATCTTGCTGTAGGGCCTCCGAGATGAGTGTTTCTTTCTATTTTTCTTGTTAGTTATAGATTTGCATTGTTCTGTTTTCTTGGTCTTGTTTACCTCAAAAGATGGAGAAGACTATAGAGAGGGGTGTTGATGACCCAAGTTTAGTCACATTTGATAGAATTATGTAAAAACTCAATCACATTGAGGAGTTTCAAACAGTTCGATTAGGAAAAATGGAGCCTCATGACTACATTAGCACAACAACCTCTCCTTTTCCTTGTAGCCAAGGTAGTGCCAAAGCAGCCACTCTGCCTTCACCCCCACCCCCTGTTTCCGAGACGACTCCGCCGCCTCCGCCTCATGTTTTAATGACTACCCCGCCTCCACCTCTTGTTTCCGTGATGACCCTGCTGCCTCTGCCTTCTGTTTCAGTGAAGATGTGGGCTTCCTGTCCTTCAAGGGTTGCTCCTCTTTGAGATTGAAAGGAACTGACTGAAAGAGTCTTCAACACCTGAAATTTATGCAGAAAATATACAGGCCTACTCTTCTGGGATCACCATGTGACATGGGGAATATGGATTACTAGTCCAAATAGCTTGAAGATGTGGCAGATTTGGCATGTCGTTTCTTTTGAAGTGCTCTCACAGCTAAAGGACAAGGCTGTTTTGAACAGCGAATGAATTGATAGCGTTCATTATTTTGTCGTAGTTATCTGTTACTATTTTAATTTGTTTAGTTATTTACGGTTAAGTTATTTAGGGCTGTAGAATGTAATGGATAGGCTTTTGTGGGGACTCCAAGCTATTTACTTGGGGCTCAAGTTTATTAGGGTTAGGATTGTGGTATGAGCATTGTTTAGGGCAGCATCCACTGTAGGACTCTCAAGAGGAGTTTGGGACAACATCTAGCTGTAAGGTTTTGCAAGAAGAGGGTTTCTTTCTATTTTCTCTATATATTCCAGTCATCGTGTTTTCTTTTTCTTGTTTATCTCAATTCCATCACTCTATCAAGCTCAGTTTTGCACATCTGTTTTTGTGAATAGGTCGCCGAAGATCTATATCAAGCTGGTTTCATCAGTTATCCTCGTACAGAGACTGATAGCTTTTCAGCGACAACAGATTTACAAGTGCGTAATGGTTTTTTCCTGTGACTTTGAGTAATTTATTCAGTTAGCAGTTCAACTTTATTAACACAACTAAACTTTTTCATGCCCAGAAAATTCTGGATGACTTGTATGATTGTTTCCTTAAATCATTATATTATAGTCTGAAGATGCAACTTTATCATTTTCATGGAATATATAAAATATGCTCATGGCATGCTATACCGAGATTTAGCACAAGAAAATTTATATTTTACATTATGTTTTCTTTTGTTTATTCGTTTGTTCTGTGGGATTCTCTAACTTCTTGTCTAGTGTAGACTATGGTGCAAGAGCAGCAAGGACACCCAGTATGGGGCTCTTATGCTCAGCGGTTACTGGATCCTGAAGCACGTCTTTGGAGAAATCCTAGTAGTGGTGGACATGATGACAAAGCCCACCCTCCCATTCACCCAACAAAATTTTCAGCCGGAGAGTCTGGATGGAGTCCGGATCACCATGTCTGTATCAATTTTTGATAAATTCATTTAATCATCTTATCTTGGATAATTTTGGAGATTGGAGGATTTCTGAATTTTCAGTGAAAACTTTAATGTGTGTAACAGAAGGTTTATGAATTGGTTGTCCGGCATTTCCTGGCTTGTGTTTCTCAACCAGCCATTGGAGCTGAAACTACAGTTGAAATTGATATTGCGGGTGAACAGTTCTCTGTATCCGGAAGAGTGATAATTGCTGTGAGTTTCCTATTTTTTAAGTTCCTATTGATTGTAGCAAAGTGGTTAAACATGCATTTACCTGATTAATTCAGCACAACAGAATTCACATATCTGCCACCATGTTAAATTGGCTGCAATAAGTATTTAATTCATTCCAATATCTAACATAGAGAAATTTAGGTAGATCTGTACTATCTGCGATTTTGTCACTATCCTCGATGCTTGTTCGCCATTCACAATATAGGCAATTACTATTACTGAGCATGTTTTTGTTTTTCCTCAATGTACATTAACAGGAAGTAGATGCGGTTATTTTCAATATATATCCATGTCTTACCATTGAGGTGCTGAGGTTAACCTTTTAGGGTCAGATGACATAAAGTTCATGAGGCTTTTGATCTTCATTAAAGCTAGGTACTTGACAGACACCAAGAACTATATAAAGATTGATGCAAATGCACATCGAGATTCAAATAATGGCTACTGTTTCATTTAACTCATACTGAGAAGGAAAAGAAGGAAGAATACCAGAAACTTCCCCTCATCATGTTTCCTGAATTTCTAGCTTTGCCTCTTTGTCGTTATAGGATCACTAGCTTTCCCTTTAATCTCCCCTAGTTAATATCATCGTTATTAGATTGCTTTTATTTCAACCAACTTTGCTGGTCCATGCTTTGAGGTTCTTAAAATTCAATATTTGAATAATAGGTAGACAAGATATTTGGAGCATAATATCTTGAATAGAAAAGTCCGTCTTGGAAGGGTGTTGAGGGGAGAAGTCAAAAGGTACGGCACATGCTCAAGGAGAAATAAAGTACACATGTCTTCGCTTCGGTTTTAAATGTTTAAAAGAAAAGCAACCCCAATATCGCCCTACATCTACACCACATTCTTGAGAAGCCCAGAGTTCGTTTTTTCAATTTGAAAGTAACTAAACTGTGTATGTGCATGTATAAGTAAATCATGGAAATAAACGAGTTATCGGATTGACATGTCCTCAATTATTAAAACTTTAGATATTACTAAATTTTAACTTGTTCTTTTGAGCACATTATCTTAGGGGTCTTGTCTAAATGATTTTCCAAACATTTATCTAAATATGATTATAATAAATTATATGTACTTGGTACTACTTTGCAGTCATATACTGTACTCTTAACAGTGAAAGATTAGGTAATCAGTTATTTCTGAAAATATATAAGCAAATGATACTCGCAAGATGTATATATTAACACTAATATTCTGTGATGGCTCCAGTACACAGTGCATCATTATGCTTGCTACTTTCCACCTAATTCAGTGCTGAAAATGCATGATTGATTGTGAGTGTGTGTGTGTTTCTTTTCTCTCTATTTTTGTGCCTCCAAATAATGGTTGCAAAATGTAACTTCTATGTGATGTATTTTCCAGAAAAATTACTTGGATGTATATCGATTTGAATCATGGGGGGGCTCTGTGATTCCAACATACCAACAGGGACAACAGGTTTTTTCAGCCTATCAAATTTATCTGCTATTTGGGCATTACTTCATTCTTTCTGTTAAACTTTAATATTGACTTTTGACTCCTTGTTTGTTTATGGTATATCCTGAAGTACTTCGTAAAGGAATTATATGCGAAGTTATCAAATCTGTTCTTCAAATATATTGGTCAATTCCATCCTTCTTTGATGTCATTCCGATTTTTTACTTTATGTTCATTGTTCACCAATGTTGATTTGATGCATTTTTGTATGAATTGGGGTGGGGCAGGGAGACATTCCTAATCCTAATGGAGAATCCCCCCTGCAAAGTAGCTGATGCATTTTTTAGAATCGACGATTTTATATGTAATGCTGAGTGGCTTATTGCAGTTTACACCCACTGCATTGACTCTTGATTCTGGAGTTACCAGACCTCCTCCTCTTCTAAGTGAGGCTGATTTGCTAAGTTGTATGGACAAGGTAAGGAATTGTAAGTTGTAGTGGAAGATGTATCTTTTTTCCATTTGTCTTAATTTTTCTGGAAGACTCATGGAAATATGTTATGAATTCTATTAGTTATTAACATACAGCTCTTTTAATTTTTACAGGCACAGATTGGAACAGATGCGACTATGCATGATCACATTAAAAAGTTACTTGATCGATCTTATGCCACTAAAGACTCTAGCATGCGTTTCTCACCTACAAAACTTGTAATCCCCTACTTTCCGAGATTTTTTTTGAAATTGTATCACTCTCTCCTATATCTCAAGGAAAAGTTGCTTTTGTTCAATGTGCTACTCAAGAGCTATGTATTATTTGTGAAATGTATACTTTAGGAATAAGGTCAATAAGGTTGCTTCTGGAACTAGGATCTGCTGCAAAATTGCTAAATGACACTGGACTTCATTTTGTATAAGCTAATCCACATGTAGTTCAGCCCAAAAGAGACACAATAAGGGTATAAAGTTAGGAACAAAATGAAGATTCTCTATCTGGCATAATTGTTTTTGAGTTGGGTGATCATCTAGATGAGTTAGAGGAGAACTAAGGATATAGAAACTCTGATAATTCAGGCAATCATAGTACCCATTGCCCATTCCATCTAGGCCCACCATGGAGAATATGAGCTGAAGAATTCATTATTTTCCAACTGTTGTGGTATGTCAACAGTAGGCTAAAATGATTCCACAGGAACTAGATTATTCCTTATGACAGAATAGGTTGTGGACTGTATAAGTGGTTGCAATGAGTTTTTCTAGTTATGTAATATTTCTTACATGTGCGGTTAATACTTGCACAGATTTTATGTGCATCTGATGTCTTGTAGTCTCATTTCAGAACAATGTATTTTAACAGATGTCACGTAACACTTAAGACAGTTGGCATCTTGAACGCCAGAACTGTTTCTGTTGTTTAATAATCTGTCTGCAAACTCTGCTCTTCCAAAATTCCAGTTTAGATGGTAACTTACCAACAACCTATTTTACTTTCTGTTGTAGTGGTGAAGGTAGTATGGTTGAAATATGAACCTTTGTTTGATCAAACATCTTAAAATGTTAGTTTGCAAGATAGAGCCAACTACTAGATGCATAGCTTGCTTAAAGAGTTTCTGGTTAAATTTTGGTCTCATATCCAGAATATGTATAAGTATCTGCCTCTGGTTTAACTTAAAAAATTCAAACAATTCATTTACATTCTTATTGAAGCCATAAGTGTGTTAATACAGTTGTCCATTTACTTTATCTCACTTTAACAATTTGTAAGCTTAAACCGGGAATAGTACTACTATAGTTTAATTTCGAGCCACAGACTTCTAATGTGACCTTACTAATTGCAGGGTGAGGCGCTAGTCATGGGATATGATGAGATGGGGTGAGTTAATTGTGCTATAATCATGCTCGAGAGCATGTCACTTTTTCATGCATTCTGCACTCAATTCCTATTAAGTACTGGAACATGAAAAATGATTTTATAAAATGGAACATTATGATATAATATTCATCTGCAAATTAAAGATATCATTTCTCTTTTATGCTACTAAATTGGATCTCTGTTACCCAACCTTCATATTGACATTGCATTTGTTTCTTTCGTTTCTTTTTATTTTTCATAATTTTTTGTTGTCTGTTCAATGGGTTTCTACTGGTCTCTCTCTTGAGAGAGATGGTGGGTGGTAGAGTGGAGTTTAGTCATGACAGGTATTAAGCAGATGCAAGATCTTGTGATAAATATATGAGATTCAGTTTCTCTAAGCATTAGACCAAACCCAAACTGTATAAACTCTTGCTTTTTGCATCAAGATGCTTTTTATCATTGCAAAATGCCAATTGGACTCTCCAATGTCGGCAAATAAGAAGTAATAGTGTATCAGCAAACAGGCGAGCTATTATCCCTCTCGCTTGATACAACAGAAGGATTGTTGAGGATAGTGAGAAATGTTTTAGAAGAGGTGTGGCATGCGGTTATGCTTAGAGTTGAATGTTCGGTTTCAAATCATAAAGAGTTCAAATTCTTTACTGCATCAGAAGTAGTATAAAATGGAGTTGTATGTTGTCGTTAGAACTTAGAATGCCATTAACTTTGATGGTTCATTAATTCTTTATGTACAATAACTTCTCATTTGATGATATTTTATTTTTTCCTTTTGATAAAAAAATATATCGTGATAAAAAAACAAACACATGCTTAATTACAAATACTTTCTTATTAATGTTTGGAACAGTCATGAATTATGGAAACCACGCCTCCGTGCTGAGATGGAGAGTGATATGACAGCAGTTAGTTTGGGTCGAAAGAGAAAAGATGAAGTTTTGCAAACTTGCCTACAGCGGATGAAAGCCTGCTTTTTGGATGTAAGGCATTATGTGCTACTATGATCTTTCCTATCTTGTTTTTCTTCAATGAAGATCTTGTCTCAAATATCTAATTCTCCTGTCAATGCTTTCTCCTCTGTTGCCTTCTTATAAGCATTAGTTTTCAACAGTAGTAAGAATACACATACACTAAATGCTGGAAGATTATTAAAGCATGTAGAACTTGTAAAGAAGCATGCTGCAACAACTATAGATGCATGATCTTTGGTTCTAAAATATTTTCTTTAGGCATGTCCCATTCGTTGACTCTATGTATGTCGAGCAACAGATTCTATTTTATGTATGTGTGAAATTAATGTCCATGTGTATTTTGATATGCCTTCTTTCACCATTGTGTACTTGTGTATGGCTACTCTTTATTCGTCATCTATCTCCATCACTTTAAGTTTATAAGCATTATTGACAGGCTAGATTAAACAAAGGAAAGCTGTTTGAATCCATGGATGTTTTTTTTGAGAGGTAAATATGGTACTTTTGTTTTTAACAAGAATGTTGTACATTAAATAACAAGCAAGTGTATATGCAGATCAAATAGATCTAATGGCAGTGAGCAGCAGACAATTGGGGATGTTGTTCGGAAATGTGGTCTTTGTCGGGAATCAGATATGGTCCTCAGAAAAAAGCCGGTATTTGGTGATACTCCTTTTTAGAATAATGCTATTATAATATGTCGCATGGGAGCTATCTATATCGTTTGTAAGGACATAACGCCTTTAATGTCTTCTAAGCACTATTTTGTGCTAACTTTGTATCGCTGACTCACCTTTTAACACCTGTTGTAATTAGATAGGTGTACAAGCTAATGTTTATCCCCTCAAAGTATCTGTATTCTTATGGATATTATATTATGTACTCCCTCCGTCACATTTGTTTTAGCACCCTCTTTAGGGCACACAAATTAAGAAAGTGCTTTATGGAAGAGATAAAGTATATAGCCCCACTTATTTGTGTGTTAATTTATTGCCATTTTGGGAATGTGCCGATACAATTGGGACAACCCAAAATGGAAAATGTGCCAATAATACAAATGGGATGGAGAGAGCACTATATAAAGTGGAATAGGATGGAAAAGTTTGTACCTTTTTATTCTACATTTGATGATTTCTTATCTCGTTTGCAGGACGGAAACTTCATGGTTGGGTGTTTGGGTTACCCTCAAGTAGGTTTTTCTTCATGACTTTTCTTTCCAAAAAGATATCAGTTTTCTTGACCTTTTAGAAAAGTGCTTCATTCAAAATTATGGTGATTAACTTCAATAGCTAATATACGGCCCTAGCTAACCTGTTTGAAGATGAGTAGCATTGTGGCTTGCGGTCCATATATTGTGTAATAACCTATTTGCACTGGTATGTTTGTAAAATCTGGTTATACTATATCATGACTAAAAGCACTACATGTAATCAAAATTAATATTGAAAAGAATGATCATTATATATAAAACCATAATGTGCTATTCATATGAATCTTGTGCATTTCCAAGTGTTGGCTAAAGTTTAGATCTTTTCCACCATCCTTTACTCCTAGTCCTACATCTATTTTGAATGCCCTTTGGAGTTTATATATGTATTACAATAAGAAACAGCACTAACATTGGAGCCAATAAGTATTTCTCTTTACACTGTCTAGAATAAAAATAACTGATAAAATATAATAAAAGTAATTTGGTATATTTTTTTCACTATTGTCTCAGATGTTGAAGAAAATATTTATAATGTGTCGTTTGATTAGTTTTTAACATACAGCTCTGATCCTGATTTAATTATTTACCTATTTGATCACAACATCTATATACTTAACATATATTTGTTTTTGTTATTAGTTCCATTTTTGAGTTTGTTTTACCTATCTAATTAAATTACTGTTCATAAAAAGCTAATTCAATTGTCATTTGCTATATAAAACCAATTTAATTTGTTTCAGTGTTCTTTCTATAATCACTTAATAAACCCAAAAGAGTCATTTTCTTTGAAGATCCAATTATTTGTTCTTTGAGGAACCACAAGCTCGTGGATATGAACTCTTGCTGTTTTCTTTTATTTTTATCTAGTTTTCCGCAACTGTTGGTCCCGCAGTCTAAGTTAAATCGAAAGATTTGGCTTGTATGATCTTTGATTTTTTTAATAAAGATATTTGACCATTGAATTGAATTGTGCTGCTTTTTATTTCTGAAATGTGATATAGAGTTTCAATATATTTTCACAATACTGTACTTTCCTATCTACTTGATTTTTATCAATTTAATCATAGTAGGAAACTGCAGTGTTTATTTTGATTGGGTTTTCAATCGTGTAACTCTGACTACTAAAGTTTACCCAAAAGTTAAAAATCACACTTATAGTTCTAATCATCTCTATGCTAATATGATATTACTTTAATCCTACAGTGTAGAAATGTTGTTTGGCTACCAGGATCAGTATCAGAAGCTGTTGTTACAACAAACATTTGCAGTACTTGCTCTCCAGGTATCTGATATTGGATTCTTTTGGCCGTTAGTTTAACATATATGACCTAAGATTGCTTCCCGTGAATCTTTATCTGTATAATTCTTTATTTGACAAAAGAAAAATATGTTACATTAACTTACATGCAAACATTTTGTGCAGGACCAGTTCTAATGATTCAATTTAAATTTCGTCGATTGGAGATACCTCCTAATTACAATGTTGATCATCTTGGTAAGATTTGGCCTTCAGGAAATTCTGGGCCACTCTTTTAGTGCATTCGTTGTTTTCTTTTGCTATGTATATTAGGTAAGAGAACTTGAAGTGCTTTTGGAGTTAAGTAACGATACTTGATCCTTGTATGTCTGAGGATGTAGAATTCTCTAAGTAAGCTAAACTGAGTTGTAATTTGTCAGGCTGCATAGGTGGTTGTGATGATATACTAAGACAGCTTGTGGAAATATGTGGAACTGGGTCCCGAAACACCTCCAATGTCACTGGTATGTCGAAGATGCATGTTATTAGACTATCCGAATTTCATACAAGAAAATATATGGTCCTTATCCTAAATATTGTATGCCTTGGTAGATCGAACTATAATCGTACCAAATTACTACTTGAGATTTCATGTTTACTATGGTTCCAGGAAGAGGAGGACAAAGGAATACATCATCATCCAGCACTGTCCAACAAAGTGATTCTAGAAATCAGGCATCTCGGCAAACAAGGCACACTACTGGTTCATATCCTTCTGAGAGTGCACGAGGTCAAAATGCACGACCTCAGGAAGCTGGTGCAGGACATGGTTTGATGATTCTGCCTTGTTTACTGAATTTAATATGTTTTTCCCTAATCTTTTGGGCCTTATTTCCTCCACTGCTCCTCTTGTTTGTCATATGTTTTTCCTTATCTTGACAGTCTGTGCATGGCTTAGTTAGTGTTAAGGAAAGGAGAAGATAAGAATAACAAATTAACTACGTTCTCAAACAAGAATCTTTAACAGAAGGAGAACCTTCTGCAACCAAGCGCTAAGTGTACTATCTAGAATGAAAATAACGTCCTAGACAGGCTTCTATTAAGGAGAGGACCCCTGTTTATTCTGATGAATCCCTTAACAGAATAAGATTCTAACTTAATTATAAACCTTTCCTTACCGGAATAGGACTCTAACCTAAATAACTAAATAACCTATCTGTAATACTATAAATTAAATAACATAACCAAAATAATACTTCAAGATCAACAGATAAACAACTATAGCGTGCATCTCCCTCCTTCATCTTTTGGCTCTCATAACAGGCTTTCATTACATGAAATTCACTTACTATATAATTTGCTCAATTTTCAGCATACACATTGCTCTCACCTTTTTCTGTTGAACAGACCTTTGATTTTTCTACATGTTGGTACCAACACTAAATATTCCTTGGTGACTAGAACTTTAACTGCAGCTGGTGGCCTACATTAATCTTGAAATTTCGTCATATAGTTCATAGATCTTTTATGATTCAGACCTTTCCACCAGAGCTAAATTGGGAGTCTTAAGCTTTCTTTCCTTTTCACTTTTCTATGAGTTTATTGATCAATTGTGTGATGGTACAGGAGAATCTACAGTTCCATGCACCTCCTGCGGTGCACCTTGCAATTTGCGAACAGCTAATACTCCAGCTAATAGAGGGAGAAAATTCTATTCATGCCGAGCTCAGGGGTGTAACTTCTTTGTGTACGTGGTTTATCTCCTTCTGAACATTTTTGGTGGGGTTTCGGTAGGGATTTACACACTCGTTAAAGCTATATATTGTGGTCTTGGCATTCTACCGCTGTTGTCTGTATTCTTATGGCTGAATAATCTTATATTTGGCTTAAAATGATCCATGGGATGAAACCATATTTTCATATGGGGGTAAATTCAGTATCAGAAGACTTGTAGTTAGTTGTACACAGGGCCTAGACGATTTGTCTAATTCACTTTGTCTAGCATCTTAAACTTAAGCAGGGGCTATTGGTAGAAATGCTGTAAAACTGTGACAGAATGGTGTTTTACTGAGAGAAGTAATGGTTCTGTTTGTGGGGCCTGTGTAAACAAACTGGATATTGGTTTGATTCTTAAACATATCTCTACAATGCAGTTGGGAAGATAGCGCAAATGGTGGAGTAACAGCAGCAGAAGGAAGCGGTGGCAGATCAGCAGCGTCCAATCGCAGCAGGAGAGGTGGTGGACGTGGTAGGAGTAACCGGAATGGCGGAAGGGAAAATGATGTATCGTTTGTGTCTGCTACTGGTGAGCCGGTATCAGGAAGGTGTTTCGTTTGTGGAGATCCGACGCACTTTGCAAACGCTTGCCCAAATCGCGGTAGGTAGACATGCAGAGTCTTGGTTTTGCATCAGTTGCTGTGTGTGACTTGTAAATAATGAGGTTTTTGATCATATCTTATATCTCTCAGTTATTTACTATTTGCTGGTGAATCAAATTGGTTGGCTTTAGACATCTTAAGCCTTTTTGCTGCTTTATACTTTATTTTACCATCTGATGCTTTACAAATATGTACTGCTACTTTCATTTACCAGATGATTTTTAAAGACGTTGCTGATATATATATATATATATATATATATATAGGGTTAGGGATGAGTTATGGTGAGAAAATCCCTAAGTGTAAGAAACATGAATAAATTTTACTCACAACTCTAGATATATATTAGATAGTTAAGATAGAGGACAGAAAACCCTTTTAAAAACTGTATTTTACAATGTGGTTTGGCTTTGGTGTCAAATTGTACCAAACGTAACCATGTTCACCCCATACACTACACGATTTACACCGCAGGAGGTAGCTTATCTAACTACAAATGCTTTTTTAAATAGGTTATTTATACTCAACTTGTAATATATAGTATATCCAAGGGATGATCTATTTTTGAAAATCCAATTAATAAGTATGCATATATTTTGATTCGCTGTGGGTTTTAAGAAAATATTGTTGATTTTAGTTATAGTGGAGTTTTAGTCCTACAAAATGGTGTTGTTAAGGGTAAAAGTAGTGTTAATGGATAATAGGTCCCATAAAAAAGTATTGATAAGTGCAAAAGTAATGTGGGGCCATCTCTAAAAAATGGAAAGATGTATATTTATGTGGGACGGACCAAAACGAAAAAACAAGCATATTTAAGTGGGACGAAGGGAGTAGGAATTTCGAAAGTAGTGCTCAACACTATGTCACTTTACCAATTCTAGACATCTGCCAATTTTTTATGTACTAGCAGAGAGAATGTGCGTCGCACATCTTACATATCAATGTTGTTTTTTGTCATGTAAAGTCATATCTTTAGTAACAAATAAATCAAATGTTCATTGCTAATTTCATTCTAATTGTTATTAAAGATATTGATCAATTAATTAGTTTGGATTGTAGTCGAACAAATTTTTGTAAATTCATCGAATTGGTTTATTTGAATTCACTATGAAATTTCAATATTTTATCATAATTATTCATTCTTTTATATACGGTTTCAAATATATATTATATTAATTGTAATATAGTCAAATAACTTGTAGATTTATGTATATATTACATAATTTATAATTATACAATCACTTTGAAATTGTTGCTGCATAGATTTTTAATGGCTTACGAATCTTTGATGATGATGTAAAATTAGGTGTAGATTATGATTAGGTGTTGAATAGATATATAAGATATATATCAATTTTATAAATATTAATAGGTAATATGTATTTTATATAATTATTTTTAAAATTAAATACATCGTAGAAGTATATTAGGCAATCCAATATTTTATCATACTGGCTCTTTTTCTATTAGTATAGATTTAATTTATTCTCTCATTTGATCCTTAATAGGAATTTGATGGCTATAGTCTATAGATAAATGCCAGCTTAGTAGATCCTAAATATATTGTGACATCAACTAAATATATTGAATTTTGTCAATCGATTAGGTTACTTTTGAATATATTTTAAATTTATTTTTTGTATTTATAAAAATGGTTTATTTACTTACATGTGTTTTTGCCTATAATCGTATTCATGATTAGTTTTCAATTTTTCTGATATTATAGCGTGAATTTGATGGATTGTGTGACACACACTCACTCTATACTACCGTACTCTAAAATGTCACATATAATGTAAAAATTTCCCTTATCATCATCACCCATCTGCAAAATATAAAAAATGTGCACCCATTGCAAAATATAATACATTAATTAAACAAGTATGGGAACTAGTTTAGTTGACTTTTATGTATGTTATTCTTTTCTCTCCTACTTGATGCTTACATACATATAGAGCTGTCAAAAGAGCCAGAATCGCCCGGCCCGACCGTAATTATGGGCGGGCTTAGCTCTGAAAATACCCGCCGCCCATGGAAAATCGGGCTTTGTAAGCCCGCCCAGAAGGCCCGACGGATTGCATGGGCTTGGGCTGAAAAAGCCCGACGGGCTAAGCCCGTCCGTTTATATTATAATTTTAATAATTATTTATATTAGTTATCTATCTTATAATAATCTAAGATAGATAACTAAATTTATCTATGTTGGATTTAAATTTGAGTTCTTGACTTTATTAAGATTTTATTGTGGTTCATATTATCAATTTACCTATGTGGGACTTTATTTTTGGACCATATGTTGAATTTAAATTTTTATATAATTAGTTATATATAAATGTTGCTACAATTTTAGGTGATTAAAATAAAAATATTTTTTTTTCTTTATTTAGTATGCAAGCCCGCCCGACCGACTATTTTTAGTGGGCGGGCGGGCAGTATGATTTCAGCAGCCCGAAGAGTTTCGGGCCTGCCCGACCTGGCCCGCCAATTAAGAAAAGCCCGATGGGCTCTGGCTCGGGCGGCCCGGGCCCATTATTTTGACAGCTCTACATACATGGCAGTGGCTAACACAAGAAAATATGATGGGAGGGGCTCTATTCCTTCTCGATAATAATTTTTCACTTATTTAATTATTAGTTCACTTAGAAAACTTAAAGAACTACTATGTATATATTTCTTTTTCTAAAATCAAATTTCTACATAAGCAATTTTTTTTGGTTCTTATTTAACAATAGAAACAACTACATACATAAATTTGAAGTCATAATTTAAACTAAAAATACATTATATTTCAATTTTTTTTTCACTTTCTCTTCAATTTCAGCCCCTCCTTGTCTCAAATATTTAACAATTTACTCTTCAACGACATTGACTCCAACAGGGGTTTCGAGATAAATTCTGACAATTTTAATAAATTTAACAATAGAAAAAATATCTAAAAAAACGTTTATGACTAGGGATGACAATGGATCCGGGACCCGATCCAAATTCGCGGATCTAGATCCATTTTTTAGGATTTGGGGCCTCTAAATTTTAAACCTGATGGATCTGGATCGGATCTGGACTTACAACATATTTTATGGATTCAAATCTGGATTTCATTAGATCCAATCCGGATTCATCCCAAATCCGGCCCATGGAACCGCATCATATTTAATAGTATTATATAATTTATATATATTATATCGATATAAATTATGTTTATTTTAATAATTAAATGATTTATTCTCTCTTACCCTATATTTTTTGCAACATTTGTACAACCACAAACAACTCTAATTTCAACGTCTTCTAAATAATTTTTATAATATCATGACCTATTTTTTATTGTTTGTGGCGTTTTTTCGAAATTATGGTATTTTTTTTAATTAATTGTTGTGATATTATGAATTTAGCTGATTATTATGATTTTATTATAATTTTAGTATATTTATAATTCTTTTTAGAAAAATAAAATACATGGATTTGAGTCTAGATTGGTGGACCCGCGGATCTCGTGGATCTGGACACAAATCTTAATTTTTTGTATCCGATGGATCAAATTGGATCTGAACCAAAGTTAAAATTTGTGGATCTGGACCAAGTCAGATTTGGCCCATTACCATCCCTATTTGTGACGGGCTTAAGCCCCTCCCCCTACTTTGCTAGATCCGCCAGTGATACTTAGGCGTTTGGTATAAATTGAAGTCACGATAGTATGCCTAACATTTAATTATTGCATTAGCTAGGTTTGGCTTATCGAAGTTCTTAATTAATAATTTTCTATACATGCAAAATATTACTACTATTTCCATGAATTCCAAAACTTAACTACACGGAAAATGATGTCGAGTTGCCGTTGTGTTGGAAATGATGGATTAGAAGGAATAAGATGTAAGTTAGGCCCGCAATATGTTCGATGAAATGCTTAGAAGGGATGTTTCAAAAAATATCTGAGGTTTTTCACGAATCGAATCGAATACTATGATATTCGCTTCGATTCGATTCGTTTACAACCCTATGGCCGGGGATATTATTATTGGGGGTGATTTTAATTGTAACAAATCATAAAGTCAGTAGCATTTGGCAATTAGATACATCAATTTGACAACGAAGTGCATCCTGTTGGTAAGACATTTCCCTCCAGCCAAGAGATCAGGAGTTCGAATCACCCTAGAGTAGTGTGTGAGTGCGTTTTTTCTTTCTTTGGTTCTAATAATTTTTAAAATAATAAAATAAAATCAGTAGCATCACCAAGATTTGAAGGTGATGTTATGTTTTGCCATAAGAACCCTAAAAATCTCCTCTTTGTCATTTTACTAGTTCTGCCCTAACTGTCAAATTTCTATGTATTTAGAGGGTGTTTGTCTAAGCTTACCTTAAAGAGCTTATAAGCTCCAAGAGTTTATAAGATGCATTTTTTTAAGAATTTATAAGTTGTCAAAGTTTTGGATAATGAGCTTATAAGTTAGAAAAAAAATTGTTAATTTAGGAGAAAAAATAGTTTAAAAGAAAAATTGAAGAAAAATGAAATTGTAAAGATATACTCCCTCCGTCCACAAAGAGTGTTCCACTTTGTAGACGGCACGGGTTTTAATAAAAAGTAAAAGAATTGTGTGAGTGGGGAAATGGTCCCACCATGTGATTTAATAAAAAGTGAAAGATATTGTGAGTGGAGAAATGGTTCCACCACTTTTTTGCCAAATAAGGAAAGTAGAACACTCTTTGTGGACACCCAAAATGACAAAACTGGAACACTCTTCGCGGACGGAGGGAATATTAATTATAATATATTATGTAATAATAAAATTTTAATTTATAATATTATTAAAAATATTAAATTCATAGTGAAACACAGTTACATACGGAAGATTGTGGGATAGAGGATCACATCCGTTAATTAATTCTAACTTTTTATTATAAATATTAATTAGGATATATTACGTAATAATAAAATTTTATTTTATGATAAATATTATTAAAAATATTAAAATTCGTAGTGACACACTGTGATAAGTTAAGTAAGATTGCGTGTGATTAAAGATACGGGAGTCCAATTTTTTTCTGGATTAAAATTAAGTAGTAGAATCTTATTTGGAGTGGCTTCTCTCCTATGGCTTTAGAAGAACAATTTGCCTCTCATAAGTTCACCGCAGTTTATTACAAGATTAATTTATAGAATTTCAGCTTTATTTCTGATGGTTTTTTTTTTCCTAGTTTCTGTGCTCTCAATCGATCAAAGTTTGATTTTCAATTTGAGGGGCGACTCAAAATAAGTGAAGTATCCTGACCTGATATTAAGAGCGAAGAACAAGCAAGTTAACACGTTTGATGAGAGCTTGAAGAAGCTTGTCCACGAGATGTTCGACGTAATGTATAGGTCAGTTTTCTACACTTAAAAGAAATACATTTCAGATTGTTTGTGATGTGTGAATATGCTGAGATTTATTTTACAATATCTATGTTTGGGCTGCTGAATAAAAAAATGCCCGACTAACATTTTATTACATTTTTCAAGTTGGTTGTGATAAAAGCCTTCCTTTTAACAATTGTAATTTTGATATATACTGTAGTAGCTGAAATATTGTTGGTGGCTTCTTTACACACAGCCGATTGAAGTAACAAAGAGAAGCCAGGAGTACTCCAATACGTACAACCACAAATTTCCAGCAAATAGTAGTAATTTATTTGAATAATGTCACTGCAAAAGGAAATTTATACTAATAGAAAAAGAACCAACGTGATAAAATATTGAATTGACTAATATACTTATATTATATATTTAATTATATATTTATATCACATTATTTCTCAAATGTTAAATATAATCCTAATCTTATTCATACTTTCGTGTGACGTGTCATATTTCTAATAGAACTATGAAACATTTAAATTCTATTCCTACTAGAACTAAAGAACACTATTATTATAAAACTAGTATATTAGCCCACGCAAAGCGTGAGATAAATTATAATGCTATTTGATCTCATTTAAATTTTATTTCACGATTATGATAAAAAAAAATTAACCAATAAAACTTTATTTTTTATATTTAAATTATAAATATATATACAATGAAAATCATTTTATTATTTTGAATTTTACTTCATCATTCCCATAGAAGTTGTCATGCTTTCTTTTTTGGGGTGTCACATAGAAGTTTTCATGTTTACTTTTCTGGATACCTTTATTTCTTATGCAAAATATATATTTTTATCACCACTTTACACCAATTTTCAACTTTGATAAAATTTCGTGTGCAAAGAAGTATAACAACTTATATGAGATGGAGGGA
>JAYJMF010000025.1:1596538-1609161 GCA_036873715.1 Salvia sclarea | reverse complement strand
ACAATAATCAAAATCATTAATGAAGATATTTTTGGTACAATATCAATATTTTGTTTCTTCTAATAATAAAAAATTGGAAATATTTTTGAAACAACTAAATAATTTTTAATTCAATTAACATTTGTTTTAATAATTTTGTTTTAATAGCCATTTTTGTCATGTGGCATCCTAGATTCCTAGTCATATTTTTATAAATAAAAATAATAATAAAGATATTTTTGGTACACTATCAATAGTTTAAGTCTTTTATTGATATTATTGAAAATTCAAGATATTTTTGGTACAAGCCACATTGTTTAGGATTTAATTTAATATTTGCCAAAAAAAAAACTCACTAAAATAATTATATACAAGCTTAAAGCATCTCAAATAAATAATTTCATTTCATTTCATCTTTAAAGTGAAAAATTAGTATTAAAATGGATATTCATCTTCAAAATTAAAGTTCAATTGATTCCATGTCATGTTATGCAAATTCATAAACCTTAAATGAATATATTAAATGAATTTAAGATAGTAATTATAGTAAAGAAAATAAATTATTATATTAGTGATGAATGACGATTGTAATATTACAGTTATTAAAATTATTTCTAAATAATATGTATAATTTTATTAATAATATGAAGAAATTATAAATATATTAAATGAATTTAATATTTTTACAAATAAAAATGGAGAGAAATAGAGAAAACATGCTTAAAGAATAAAATACTACTCGGTATAATATTTTTTTGGTATCAAGCTATTTTGGAATGGCAATAGTAACTAGTAAGCAGGGGCAACTAGGCATTGGTGTTTTGACCTTTTTCCCCGTACTAAATATAGATTGTGAAATTTAAGCAGAAAAACATTATAAAGAATTATACACCCTTCGTTTCATTCATAATGTCCCATTTCATTTGGACACAGAGATTAAGGAAATAAAATTTATGAGTGTAAGATGGTGTGGCCCACATGAGATCCACATGCTTTTGTGTGTATTTTTTTTGCCAAAAAGGGAATGAAACATTATGAATGAGACAAACAAAAAAGTTAAGTGAGACATTATGAATGAAACGGAGAGAGTATAACGTTACAAAATATAAACACACGCACACTGATATAAAAGATTATATTAACCAATT
Organism: Salvia sclarea; assembly: GCA_036873715.1. Taxonomy (NCBI): domain Eukaryota; kingdom Viridiplantae; phylum Streptophyta; class Magnoliopsida; order Lamiales; family Lamiaceae; genus Salvia; species Salvia sclarea. The sequence goes on along the minus strand of JAYJMF010000025.1, from coordinate 1,608,034 downwards.
TAAACCAGAGAGATTGCATTTACTCAAGACATATCAATAGTCAGTAGTAGTCCTATTCAACAGTACACTAAAAAGTATGGCACCTCTGTGAGATAAAGTGATAAAAGAAATACAGCTCAAACAGCCGTAATCGTTACCATGTTGTGAAGCCTTCCAGAAAAATACTCTCATAATTTATGTGCCTAACTACGATAGCCAACGCCCCATTTCAACTTCATTCGCATGCCGGTTTGGTGTCGAAGCTGCTCAAGCAAATCGCAAAAGCTTGAAACGCAGAGAGAGGGTAGCGGTAATCCATGGTGAAAATGTCCTTTCCGATCTTCCCAAACTGCAAAATCACTTTTTCCTGCTCTGCAACTGGTATATCAACTGAAGGGTCAGCAGCAGCCACAAGCTGGAAATTTTTAACAGACGCTACTGTGACGCGGCCTTTGAAATTTAGGCACCAGCACTGCAACTGCTCGTGCCATCTCGGAGCTTTGTTTTTAAGAACAAGTGCAGCTTCAGTATTTGGAGCTGGTTTCGATGAGATGGAGAGGTTTAAAGAGCTAAACAATAGCATCGGCTCCTTCTCCTTCATAAAAGCAGATCTCTCCTCCAAACATGGGGGAAATGATGTAGGTGTAGGAGCAGTGCCCCCCTCCTGAATGGAGGAGACAGGGATTGAGTTCATCACACAATTCATTCTTCTAGGTCCTCTCGTGCGAAGAACATTCAGTTCATAGGAGAGTGTGGCTATACAATAGTTGTATGCGGGTAACTTTGGAGTCACTTGGCTGGAACTAAATCGGCGACTCTGCCGGCTTACATGTCGAACAGCACCATCGCTAGGAGTTTGGCCGTCGTATATGGTAAACTTGGTCCCCAGAAAATTCGACCTGAACAGAGGATCCGTTTAATGAGAACTCAGCAAAATGAGTAGTTAGGTATGGAGAGTGATGTCAGAGGGCTTGCCTTAGTTTTCCAACATATGTGTTGCTGGCTCGGGAGAAGTCGTCTGCAACCAAAGAAATCACAAAGTCTGTGCCCGTGGCCCTTCTCATCTTTTTGGCTGCCAATAATAATTTATCATGCTCATTCTCCGCTGCCATTGGATTCAGAAGAGAAGATTAGTAGCATGCCTTTCAATAGATTAAAATTTACACCTAAGCTGAAGCATATATTTTTTTTAGCTTCTAAACCACTGCTTTTTTCTTTTCAAACAGCATTTTCTTTTCTTGTATATAGCAATCAAATGCAGGCATGTAGTTTCACGGAAATAACAATGCATTATCTTCTGCTCAGTATGCAGATATATGCCATATAAGTAAACATACTAACCAGTTTGAATGTCCCTACAGTACATTTGACCTCGTATTAGATGCAAAAATGAGTGTAATTACATTTCCAACTTGCATTATAAGTAAGTCCATCAGATGTATTAACCCCATCTTCAAGGACCTAGATACACATTTTCCCTAAATGGTTATCGTTTTCTATTTCCATGTGGAAGTCTCCCATCAAAAGTGGTAATAAGACAGAGATGTGAACATGATCAGTATGAATACCAATAAGTGTTGGACCACTCGGTTTGAAATCTAGCACCTCAGACATTTTCCCCGCTGCGGCCTCAGATTAACGTGAAGCTCCAATTTTAACTTCTCTAGTTGTTCTCATGAGAGATATGCTACATGGATAATCTATTAATCTATAGACTTATATTGAAGGAAATTAATTAGGTGCAATGCAAATGGTTCGAAATAAACACGTTTGCATATAAGTTCTTACTTAGTGCAAAGTCAACAAGCAGATATTGCCAACAGCAAACCAAAGCATATTTTCTGATTTATATCCTTTGCTTATTGATATGACATAAACAAATCAATATAACTATAAATCTTTCCGAGATTAGTACAAATTAATATGCTCCGAAAGCCATCTATTCTCCATTTCAGCTTAAGAAGAATGTGACCTACTACTGTTTCAAAGAGCATATGATGATATAAAGGCTCAAACTGATCGATATTATCAAATTGGTGTTTAACAATCTCAGGCTTAAGAATAAAAAGACAACTCGAAAGCATCATTTACAGAATAGGTAACAATATAACACATCGAAGAAAAGATTAAAATGAAATTGCAACTCACATGAAAAATAACTCATTAGTTTAAACATGCAAAGACACTGGCAGCTTCTAGTGTAAATCGTGTTGGATTCACCTTTGAGGAAAGAATTGGTGCTTCTGTGCATGTTGAGAACATAATATTTTTTACCCAAATCAAAAAACTTACATGGAGTAAGACCAAAATATAGGCGGTATGTGGAAGTTGTCCTATCCCTCTTGATATAGCATTGTATAGGAGCATCTCGGGGCCCCGGCTAGTAGTAATGAAGAGACACAAATGAGATAACTGCTTGGTGCAACAATTGACCCAAAAATAGGAACATATAAAATTCAAAATGGATTAACCGAAGTACCTGCTTCAATGAAATGGGAAAGGTGAGCCTCCCACATTCCTCGAGAGTTTTGACAATTTCCTTGGTGATATCCCTCCACGATCTACAAACTGATGCACAAAAGACGACGACTGTTCTAGCTGGCCAAGCCGTCTCACTCTCTTCAACTCTCCTGATGATATCCAAGAGCAACTCTGGGGGTAAATCCGCCCACTGCCCTTGCTTGCTTGGCGTAGTATAAGTAGCCATATCAGGAGCTACAAACGATCTGGTCCGATTTCGCCAATGCTTCCCCTCAACCCCTCTCCTAGACATGCTGCCGATTCCATCTTTCAGTTCCCGTATAATGCTCTTGAATGACATTTCAATGAATCACGCCTCCCAATCTCTTTATATATGAATCCAAGTTTATGTCACAAAAGCAAAACAACAAATTAGCCTAAGATATATAAGTAATTCCACACTTCCTCTTCATTTAGTTAATAGAACCAAAAATTCATATCGAACTCCGCCATTTACTTGATAAAAATAGCAGTATACTTGAGACAAATAAAAAGCAAAGTTAGATCACCAACCAAGAACCTTCTTTTTTCTTTCTTGTCTAATCCATGATGAAAGTTAGTAAATCCAGATGCTATACTGCTAAAATTTAATCAGTACAGCTCCAGAAACATCAAAGAAAATCTACAAGAAGTAAAATCTTGTACTCGTTCAGTAACAAGATCAAATCTTTAAAACCTCGAATATTCTAATTAAATGTAGTCAATATTATCCGTCCAGATAGAAATCAATCTCACACTCCAAATCATCTATATTCAAGCTTTACCAAAGCATTAAAACACAAAATAATTCTCTTCTCCCAAAACTATAGAATTAAACTGTAAAGATTTGTTTGAAAAAATAAATAAAAAAAAGGCTTTCTCACTCATACCAAACCTGAGAGAAGCTTCGAAAGTGGAGGGATCGAGGGTGAGAATCAGATCAGAAGTGGATGGGCAATGCGGGGGCCCAGATCAGCTACCAAATCCACCGGCATTTGGTCATACAGCCACCGGCAACATTGCAGCGGCTCCGCTACACTGCAACGGCAAGCAGAGCCTAAGAGAGCTTCCACACAAAAATAACAGTGGCTTTTTGGTTAAAGTTTTTTACAGGAAAGAGAAAGCTACCTCCGCCTGACTAATTTCACACGCCTTTAAATTACAGGCTAAAATACTCTGTCTCTCACGCTGTTATAATTGCTCCACGAAAGAGAGCGAGTAAATTTTAAATACTATACCAACTCAAAAATAATTTTAACAAATAAATACCAAACAAATTGTCTCTATTTATTTATTATAAAACTAAAGCCTTTTCCATAAATTCTTGGTTATCTAATATATGGGTAAGAAAAAATTTATTGTCCATGTATGCCATTAGTCTTTATAACTAAAATTAATTTGATGAGATGTTCCAACCTATAGTTGATGACACAGATCCATTAACATACTTCTATACCAGTTAAGTGCATATATTTTATACGAGTTCTCACATGTCTCATATGTTTTCTTATACATTAAATAATAATTTTCTTATGTACATAAAACAATGTTGTTCTTGTTGTTCATAATAATTAATAATGCATTGTTTTAGATGATGTTGACAATATTGAACCTCCTCGCCCTACTATAACTACTACTACTACTATTTTCTTAGGCATACTATTACTACTAGTATTATTATTATTATTTGGTTTGAATTGAGAGAAGAAGAAAGCATAAATCCTGTTATGATACCTTCTTGTTTGTTGTCGTCTTTATAATTATTTTATGGTCATTTCATTTTCCTTAATTTTGGTTTGTTGTGAGTTGTGAATGTGTGATGGATGAGATGAGAGAGAAGAACAAATCATAAATCCTATTCTGATACCTCAATATGGTTGGACACACTATCGCCAATTTGATGCACTACTACTAATAATGAAATCATAAATTTAAAGAAACAAATATAAACACTATCACTAAATTCAAGAAATAGTCTAAGCGAAGATGGTGGCGCTGCCGATGACATGGTCTTTCTCCGCCGCCACACCTCGCCGAGTCACCCGGTCAGTTCTTATCGCATCCTCATTTGAAATTCAATTCTCTTTCTTCTTTCAATTTTTTCGTTGCTTCGAAAACAAAACAAAAGTTTTTTTTTTTACTTATAAAAAAATAAAGTGAAACGAGTGCCTTTTCTTAATTTTGTCTTGATTTGCAGATTTCCTGGAGTAGTAATGGCTTCTGCGGGTGCGAAGGTCGACAATGTGAAAGTAGATAAGGGATTGGGAGATTTGCCCAAGGTCACTTTGACTTCTGTCCATGGAAGGTACTTAATTATCCTCCCCCAATTTATGAATTCCGATCATTTCTTGCTTAATTCAGAATTTGATTGTTTTTGCTAAATGTCAGTCTCAGTGGCTGCGTGTGGGTGGTTATGCCACATATATCTTATTACCTAATTGTATGCAACCTATCTCTGCTTGCATATGTTGATCGGATCCTATTAGAGGTGAAATTATGTTTTTTTTCAATCAATAAGTACGAGAGAGAAGCTAATGTGTGTTGGTTGAAACTTGAAAATGACTTCTTCTCAATAACTGCCGGCATTAGTCCAGGTTAACTTCCTGAAAATAGCTTATTCTTTGTCCAGTTATGCCATTCACAGTAGAGACTTTTGATGATTCATATGTAGGTGGATATATAGTCTACTAAATAGGTGATATGATAAAAATTATTAATCCTTTGATATATTTTGAACAAAGATCTCTTTAGCTGGGATATACATCCTTCATTTAATCGAAAACCAAAATAATCAAGGGCCTTAGATTATCCGCCCATTTGAGACCCAAGGAAAGTGAATATTAGACAATTATGGATAATTTCTAGTTATCCACTCTTATCCATCCTTATCCACCTAAGGTTAACAAAGTCTAGTTCATTAGTTTTTTGGTGGCAGTGGATAAGGGATTGTTTTAATAACTGTATATCTAGCCATTTTACTATTGTTGTAGACTTGTAGTTGCTTATCTTACCCACAGTTTTACTGAAACTACATTAGTAGTACCTTTTCCATTCCAAATGAATGTCTTGTTGAAATGCATCTTTTCTATGCTTCCGCGCGACGCTTGTTTTCTGACTGCACTGGTGACTTCCTCTGTAATTAGAAGCTTGATGTCCGAGCCACTCCCAAGTCCTTACTGAAGATGCACATTCAGCATTCTAGATTTTTTTTCTCACTTTAGTGATTTGTGCTATCCTTTTTCAGTGAGGCGGAGCTGTACCTCTATGGAGGTTGTGTGACATCATGGAAAGTAGCAAGTAAGGACCTCCTCTTTGTTCGGCCAGATGCTGTGTTTACTGGGCAGAAGCCCATCAGGTCTGTGCACTGAGATGTTAAATAATGAGTAGTCAAGATTTTTTAAAATATTGAAAAAAAAAATAATCCTTGTCTGATATTAGTTTCACCATCACTAGATATTCCATACTGGCTAAGGCCTAATCGAGCTACGTTTTCTTGTCATTTGTCCAATGGGATGGTTTTCATTGTTGTAGGTTAACGATTCTTGTTCGCCTTTCAAGCATAATTTGAGAATAACTAGTTTGCTTTCTTTGGAAATAGTGGAGGAATACCACACTGTTTTCCACAGTTTGGACCTGGCGCAATTCAGCAGGTAAATCCTTCTTTCTACTTCGCTTCTGAATAAATGTTTTTATCTTAATTGTGAATAATCCAATAATTTTCTGAAGTCCCAACATTTGTTCCTGAGCCAATAGCTATTAACAGTTTAAAGTCTTTATAACATGGAACTTAGCCTGCACACTTGAAATATCTCCCCTTTTTCAATGTTGAACTAACTTGTGTGCATGTTTGCAGCATGGATTTGCAAGAAATATGAATTGGTCCATTGTTAGTTCTGAAACTACGGAGGGAAATCCTTCTATTACTTTGGAGCTGAAAGATGGTCCATACAGCCGTACTATGTGGGATTACAGTTTCCAAGCTCTATATAAGGTGACAAATTTTTACTATGTTATTTATGTAACTAAATCTCAATTTTGCTTCTGTCAACTATATATCTGTTCTATCTCCACTACTCTTATTACTTTTAACAACACCCAATATGCTTCATCTCATCTTTATTCTTCTGGCACTCTTTTACAGGTTACTCTTGAAAGTAATGTCCTCTCAACGGAGTTAAAAGTAATAAATACTGATGAGAAGCCATTTACATTTACTACTGCCCTACATACATACTTCAGGGTAAGTATTTTCTATATAATCTATATTTTTAGAGATTGGTTATAGATGTTCCAGGAATACTTGACGAAAGTAGACGTACTAAGTAAAATTATGTTAGGATTTCAGTATCTAAAATAACAATTGATTATTGAATATTGTGAAGACCTTGTAAATAATACATTGATTGGAAATATTCTGAAATGTTTCTTATCTACACTTTCCACAACAATTTTATCCCTAGTAAAGATCTTTTAGTAAATTCTGAAATTGTCATTGTTAAATATCTTATGTACAGGCTTCGGTGACAGGGGCATCTGTAAAAGGTTTAAAAGGCTGCAAAACATTGAACAAAGATCCCGATCCAAAAAACCCAGTGGAGGGCAAGGAAGGAAGGTATTCACTTCATATAATCGAGAACTTTCTTATCTACACTGTTCAGGAGAAGCAAAAACATTAATTTCCCTCACCTTCTCTTTGTTGTCCTAGGGAGCTTGTCACATTTCCTGGATTCGTCGATTGCGTTTATCTTGAAGCACCTGCAGAGCTGCAGCTGGACAATGGTTTGGGTGGTGTTATCACCATTAAGAACACAAAGTAATTGAGATGTTTTTCCCATGATTTCATTTGTTCCATCTTTATGCTTGCACTGTCTTGATTGTCAATTTTCGTTTACAGTTGGTCGGATGCTGTTCTGTGGAACCCGCACCTAACTATGGAAGCGTGCTATAAAGATTTTGTATGCGTTGAAAATGCCAAGGTACAGAAGACCTCAACTTTTATTTTCACCAGTCTACTGTCTCTCTAATTCTTTAAGCAAAATCCGCTTTATGCATTCTCATCGTTAGCTAATAATCAGAATTAGGTTTTACCAACAAGTGCTTTTCATTTTTCTGACGGAAGAACAATTGTGATTAAACTGACCTAAGAACAAGTGCATAAACTAGAAGAACTGAATTTTTGTTCTATTCCCCCTTTCTGCCCTTCTTTTCCAGTAAAACCACAATTTTCTGACTACTGGACATCTGTTCTCTACCTTTCATGCCACAGATTGGAGAGGTTCAGCTAAAGCCTAATGAATCTTGGATTGCAATGCAACATTTAAGCATCACTTGAACTGCTGAATATGGTGAATAAGCAGCTATGGAGCAGCCACGAAAGCAGATGTTTCTCTGTATTAATTTGTATCATTTCCATCAGCATCATAATTTACACATGAATAAGCAGGTGTTGAATCAAACATTTTTTCGTGCATCACACCAAACTAATAAAAAATGTGACCCAAGTGAGAGACTACATGTTCACAAATTTTCATGTCTTGCAATAATTTTTCACTTGCTTCAAATGGCGACCAAAATATAAATGTGTTCAAGAGTGCCAATACATTATATAATGTGCTATATGTAACATTTAATTTGCCTCGGAGATGTATGGAAAACAAGTCATTTTATGGGAGCATTTCAAAGAGAATAAAAACAAAGGAAATGGAAAGACAATGTCAAACAACTCTATATATACATCAAATTTATAGGGATTGCAACTAAGCAAACCAATGTTATGACAAAATCCAACATATATCCAATCCAACAAGTGTGCTCTAATTTGTGAACATTGCAACTAAGCAAACCAATATTATGACAAATGCAACACCAAAAGCCCAACACATCCAGTTCCTGCTCTCTTTCTTCATCTGCTTCGCATAGAAGAGGCTGTTAGTTCCACCACTGACGAAGCTGGCCGCGGTGGCGACGTTACGCTCTATATCATCGATCTGGTGGCCTTGAGCCTCCACCAACACAGCCATGTCCAGAAACAGCTGATGAAGCTTGTTCAAACTCCTCCAAATATCCATCACTGCCTCATGCCTCTCCCTCTCCTCCAAATCCTTCCCTGCTCTCTCTTGGATCTTCCCGGTCCCCGACACCATCTCCTCGATCAGCTCCTCGCTGGGGTGCTCCCCCGTCGCGTTGTAGTACCTCCTCCTGAGGCCATCCTTGTAATCTGCCATGATCTTCTTCCTCAGAGATTGGAAGCCGTTCATGGTCTCCCCGAGCTTCACTCTCAATCCATTCGTAGTCGAGACCATCGTGCGATCAACGGCACTGCCCTCGGGGTAGGCCCCCCGGTCCCGGTTAGACACGTTGGACTTGTCGAGCGCGTCTAGGCTTGCCTTGACGGTTTTGGTCTTTCTTAGGACTGCAACCATGTCGGAATCCATTCGATCCCTGAGGCCGCGGAGGATTTTGGCGCTGTGAGTGGACTTGGTCTCTTCATTCAGAGTTTGAAGATCGAGCAAGAGATGGGTGATCTCTTGCATATGGCTCTTGATGTCTTCAACTTGGTTGAAGAAATTTGCCAGATTTCCTTCTTCATCATCTTTTTGGGTAGTGAATTCCCCCTTTTCTAAGTCCTCCTGCGCTTGCTTCTTCAACTCCACATAACTTATGAACGATTTCGTCATCAGATCATTCATCTTCACAGCAATCGACTACGACAAATGATGATTTTTCCGATCAGTAATAGTAATAATCTTGGCGAGAAGAGACGGTGAAGAATGAAATGAAAAATATATTACCCTAAATTCGGAAACAAAAGATTGTTTCTTGAGATCAAAATCGACTCTGACAGAACCTGAAAACCAAGTGGAAATCTGTAATTATGGTTATGCAGAAAAAAATAGAAAGTGGAACCGCTGGTTTAACTTAGAGAAAAATCACTCCAAGGAATCAAGAAACTGTTGGTAAGAATCAAAAAGATATTTCATTCAAGTTACGATCAGTGAAACATATGATAAAAACGGGTTAAAATCAAACCTCCCAAAATGTTGACAGTCCCTGTCAAGATGATGATGATCCTTCTTCTTCTTCTTCTTCTTTGTGTGTGACTGTGTGTGTGCGAGAGAGAGAGAGAGAGCGTTGTGATAAATGAGGAATAACAGAGGAAATTGTTTATAAAGATGGAAGACTGAAATTCAAATGATTAATATTTGAATTACTTCGTCATAGTCATTAGTCATAGCAGAGCCGTTGGATTATCAAATCCCGCCATGGTCGCTCCAGTCAGTTTCTAATTGCGTACTGTTTTTCCCATCCGCCTAATTTAATTTCCATATTAAATGTTCTTTTTCAAAACTAAACTTCCAGATTTTCACAATAAAGAAAACCAAAATTATTGATTCCAAGTGTAATATTTGTGATGGGTAGCAGGTACAAATGAAAAATAAAATTTAGAAATCGATATATCGGTTAAGCTAAATATTGGTTCGATTAACCGATTGTACAAACACAATAAATTATAATTCTAAACAAATAATCTTAAACCGTAACCTTAAGCTGTCAATCAAGTCATCATTAATTAATTATGGATCTATTATGATTCATCAACATTCAAAGATGGAATGATCTTCTTTCATAGTTATGGCTTATTTATTTTGTTTTAACAAAATAAAATTAACCACATTAACCTATTCAAAAAAAATATATAAATCTACACACGTTATAAAAAATTTAAATTTAAATTAAAAACTAAAAAATATTCATTGTACCCATAACATTAGTATATTTTTAAAAAATAAATATATAAAAGAATCAAATTTAGTTTTTCCATCCCCTATAAATAGATAGTACCAATAGTAACTTAGTTATACACAATACAATTATGTTTTCTCTAAATATAAGAGCATGCATAAAGATGTTAACACTTAACACAAAACATCGTTTTATAGCAATATTTTTTATTACAACTATAAGAGCATGCATAAAGGTGTAATATTTTTTATTACAACTAATACTATTATAATTAAAAATAATATAAGGTAATTATAATAAGTAAATTAGTTGGATTGTGATAAATATTAGTGATGTGGAAGAGAAATAACTAATTAAATATTAGAGATTGGATAGTTGAGTGATTGTTGATAATACAGAATCCTTGCAACTTCTATGCACTGACAGTCTGACACTGAGTCCATAATAAAACAGCAGCATTTCAAACGGAAAATAGAACAAACACTGTTAACCTGGATCCGGACATCGCAGGAAAAGGGCAATGATGTAAGCACCGGCAAGCAAACACCGCAAACTGAGCTTGATATCAATAAATTTAAAAATTTCAGGCACTTTCCGACCATGACCCTTTACAAAAAGCAGAAACAACATACAAGTTTCAACATTAAGCACGCGAGTGGGTGCTCCGTTTCAGACACTACTCATGAAAGACGGCCACCAAAATACTAAGTTACATGCTTCGGGTCACGAGCTGCAGCCAGATGATCCTGCAATACCAACAAAAGGTTACCGTATTACACCAACAAGTCTAACCTATATGACAAACGAATAATGGAAGATATGCATGCCACTGAGGTTTCCTAGGGGTTAAGGATGGAAAAAAATTCATAAAATTCCAGCAGCTATGAAGTATCTAAATCCTGCAAGCAAGCGCTGCAAATGAATGTATGCCATTTGAAGATGTGTTTCTACAAAGGCATACACTTGGCAAAGCAAGTCTGCAACTTTAAAACAGAGAATATAAATGAGATTAACTGAAAACCTAAGCATTTATAAACCCAAAAAGGTTAAAAAGGTCAAAGATTTGAAGCTCGACTGGAAAGCAATATAATGTGATGATAGATAGTGAAGCACAAACTTACCGAGATAAAATCAAACGCTCTAGTGTCCTCTCTTTTCGAGTCATTCATTAGTGAAGTTGGAGGTTGGGTAGCAATGGAAGAATTAAAAACATCTGGAAAGGCTGAAGAACTTCCTGCATCAGATCCAGCAGAACTAAAACCTGCACTTGATTGC
>JAYJMF010000025.1:1559348-1571858 GCA_036873715.1 Salvia sclarea | reverse complement strand
AGGGCTATTAGCCAATAGCGTGGGGACACGCGGAGTGGTCCCAAAGTTAGTTGAAAAAAGGGGACCCTGCCAAGCGGTGCTTAGTGGATTCAGAACGCGGAGTGGTCCCAAAGTTAGTTAGTTTTTTAACACCAAAATATTTGTTATAAGTAGGGATGATAGTGGATTCAGAACCCGGTCTAAATCCGTAGATTTAGATCCATTTACCTATAAATTTTGGACCAAATGAATTTAGAAGACCGCTCAAATTTGGACCAAATGAATTTGGACCGATTGTTCTAAATATACTAAAATTGGAGTGGGTTGTCCATTCCAATTGGCACATGTCATATTTGGCATAAATTAGTCTACTTAATTAAGCTCAAAAGTACAAAAAATAATTCTTTATCTCTAAAAGTACAAAAGACACTCTTTTCTATACTTAATTAGTCTCAAAAGGTGTGAACCCAATACCATTAAAGCCCTTAATAAAATTTTCTTTAATATACATGCAAAAAGTATGGTGCCAATTGGAGTGGAACAGAAGAAGTAATATTATATATGTTATATTTATTTTAATATTTTAATATTTTATACTCTATCTTGTAACATCTGAACAACCGCACGCAGCTTCTAATTTCAGCGGTCTTCTAAATTCTTTTTATAATATTATAATTTATTTTAGATTGTTGTAGAGCTTTATATTATAATAATTATGATACTCCTTCCGTCCCACGAAGCGTGAGACGTTTTCTTTTATGGAAATCTTTATCAGTCACACATATTTAAATATTATATATTCATATCATCATTTTATACTACTTTTTCATTCTCCCTAAATCTTGTATCCAAAGAAACGCCTCACACTTCGTGGGATGGAGGGAGTATTATTTTGATTAATTGTTGCGGTATGATGGAGTTAGATATTTATTATGGTTTGTCTCAATTTTAGTATATTTAGAATTTATTTTAGACAATAAAGTACATGAATTTTGGTCCAGATCCGTGGACCGCGAATCTCGCTGATCTGGACACGAATTTTAATTTTTTGGATTCAACAAATTTGGACCGGATTTGATACCGAATCAAAATTTACGATATGGATTTGGACCAAGCGAGATCCAGCCCATTGCCATCTCTAATTAGCATTTGTAATTTGAGTATTAAATGATAAAAGTCAATGTACAGTTCATACTATAAATGATATATATATAACATCGCATGTTTGAACTTTTTTGACTTATTGTCCTATTCCTTATATATTGTTATTAAATTATCCGACGTTTCAAAAAACTTCACTTAATGTCATCCGGTGAATTATTCATCGGCGTCAATTATGACTCGTCGGAGCGTCCACATCATCGGTCCACATAGATAATTAAAAAAATGAAAATACAGAAAAAGAATAATAAGATATATATATATTTGAAAAACACTGATGATATAACAGCAAAACTGGGATAAAAAGTGCCAATTACCTTGTCTAATTTGGGCTTGGCAACAACCATTAGCAGGCGAAGAATCATTAATTGGACAATACCCGATGCAGCCGGCATCATTAGTATTGTCCGTACAAAAAGCCGAGCACCCGCCACTGGCCACGTCATCGCAGCCGATGGCAGTGAGCCTGTTCTTAAACGACAACGTATACGGTGTTCCCGACAAGTTCACCATCGTCCGAAGATATTCATGTGAGTCCTGCACATCAACACTCACATTGCCCTCTAATAAACCATAGCAGGCTGAAATCAGGTACGGACTCTTGACCCGAATATAGGTTTGATTGATTTCAACCACTTCTTTATCGCATTAATTGGGGGTAGTATTATTGCAACTGATTTTGAAATACGGGTCGTGGGAGCAACCTGACCCGACTCCGAATGGATATGGAATCGGTACATCTCCGCACCGATCCGGGCAACCGGGTTTGGCATTTCGAGCTGCGGAAAATGCACGTGGAAGAAGAGGAATGTTGTGACGGAATAGAATTAAAGAGCACACAGAGATAGGGAATAATACCACTACAATTAGGATGGGGCATATATAAGTAAACCCTAACCCTAAACAGACTTGACCAACAAGAAAAGCCAAACAGATTAGGCCAATAAGAAAAGCCCAAAAAATCGAATCTGCACAAATTCAAGGCATTCCAACAGGAAGAGTGGCGGTGGTGGTGCAACGATGAGTCGCCGGAGGAGTGGCGTCGGTTAAGGCAGCTGGGGCGCCGAAATCCGGCCAGAGGAAGTCTGATTGATAACATTTTTATTCGTTGATTAATACTAAATTTTAAGAAAAAATATTAATTAAATTCTATTAAAAATGAAACCGACTAATATAAGTGAATCGAACCAGAATTTTTAAAATTATAAAGTAACTCCTAAAAATTACAAAATAATCTCTATTATGTATACATACTATGTAGATTTATCACTACTCGAAACTTTAATCTAAGGAAATATATTACCAACTAAAAGGGGATGTGGTTTTTTGTTCACATAATTATTAATTAAGTTTTAAATTTTGAATATGTGTCTATAATCCTCGCGAAACCAAAAGTATTATTCTGCCCGCCCCACTTCTGCTTCTGCACTTGCAGTTGTTCTTCGCTACTTATTTCTTATCCCTCATCAATAAATGATAAATGTCACTCTTCCCAAATAATTAAGCTGATCGAAACATAGTTAAGCAAATTATCATGTTTTATTTGGATAATAAATATAATAAAACATAGAGAATAATGAGATAGAACCAGAAAATACCCTAAAATCAATCCCAATTCTAAATTTCCAACCCTTAATTTGAAAATTCTTTGTCACAAAACCATCTTTGGCGGCTAGAGAAGGAAAAATATATGGCTAAAGCAAAGCATCAAAAGCCCAAACCTAGAAAACCAGCCAAACAGACCCACGTAATAAATCAGTATTACTGCTAACAGTCATGCCATTTTTGTTAATCTTTTAAGTTTTGGGGTTCTGGCTTTGATATTGTTTTGAGTTGTGAACAGAGCAAAAAGCGGGGAGGAAAGCAAAACGACGTTTCTGAATTGCGGGAGCAGCTTGATGTTTTGGGTTTGAAGATAATTCAGGTGACTGCAGATGGTAATTGTTTTTTCAGGTGCGTTTAATTTCACGATTTTGGAAGATGAATGTGCGTGCGTGATTATGAGCGATGAATTTGATCGGGTTGATTGTTTTTCTGGTGGCAGGGCATTGGCTGATCAACTGGAAGGCGATGAGGATCAGCATGAGAAGTATCGTGCCATGGTGGTCGGATTTATTAAGGTGAATTTATCGAAGATTGCAATTTTGTTTTTGCTGTTCAAACAATCTAGAAAGTAGTTTTGTTCTTTCATCTAGCATTTGGGCTTCTGATCTCTAGCAGCTTTGGCATTCGTTACTATAGTGATGGTGATGATTGTTTGATGAAATGATGGGGATATTTGTTGTTCTCTCGCTATAACTATGCTTGCGAAGATTGTTATACCGAGGTTGTCATTTTGGGCGTTCCTTGGGGTTCTTCTCATCGTGGAAATGTTTGAGAATATGTTTGTTTATAGACTTTATGTAGGAAACTATCAGAAACCAAAATCGTGGAAACCTGGTTAAATTGCTTTTAGTATCATAGTGAGATAAATGCCGGTAACAACTATTTGTAGAACTGGACACACTAAATAAGTTTGTTTTGACATAGTTTTGCCTTTCAGTGCCATATTACTGATTGATGAGTTACATCTAATAGAACAACCGCGAAATGTTTGAGCCTTTTGTGGAAGACGAGGTTCCTTTTGACGATTACTGCCAATCCATGGGAGAGGATGGTACTTGGGCAGGGCACATGGAACTGCAAGCAGCTTCGCTTGTCACTCGCAGTAACATATGCATTCACAGAGTATGTTATGATTCCATGGTTCGAAACATGGAAATCGATATTTCAAGATTTTCACTACTTATAAGCAGCACAGGTGCCTTTTTTGTGTCCAGTTATTATGTAGATTTTGTTCATTGATTAGTTTTCTTATTCAATTATTCACACAGAATATGTCACCACGGTGGTACATACAGAATTTTGATAAACATGAAGCTCTGATGATTCATCTGTAAGTACCGTTAATAGTCCATATTTTGTTTATGAAACTTTCCCATTTTTAAATATTTTATGTTTGTTCAAGAAGGTAATGTGGTAAGAAAGCATATTGAGTACACATTTGTTTAATTTCATGCTAGTGGACTTCCATTTTGTGGTTGGGTCTCGTTTGCTTGTAATATTCTTGTGGAGCATATTACTTATTTATAAATTATAATGTTCATTGCATTTAGAAGGGGAGATTTTATGGGTCGACCAGTATATCCAAATTATGGGGGGCTTGAAAGAAAAATGCCAAATGCTCCATATTGAGTTGGTATAGACCGTATA
This sequence comes from Salvia sclarea, assembly GCA_036873715.1. Classification (NCBI taxonomy): domain Eukaryota; kingdom Viridiplantae; phylum Streptophyta; class Magnoliopsida; order Lamiales; family Lamiaceae; genus Salvia; species Salvia sclarea. Next base: position 1,567,466 of record JAYJMF010000025.1, on the reverse strand, counting down.
GTTACTCAAAAAATAGCCTGCTCCATAATGAGAGTGATGTCAATTCAAAAGCAGCCTTATGTTTTTTAGTGAAGATTGTTGCCATGTATAACATCTCACCGCCTGTGTAATTGACCAGTTATTTGGCGTGAACTTTTATGATCAGTAAAAGGATGATATAATAAAAGGAAACATGATTAAATCAAGGGGTAATAATAGTTTATATCCCAACGTTTAACTTTTTTTCATTTAGTTCCGCATCTTTAGTACTCCTTCCGTCCCATTCATAATGTTCCATTACTTTTAGGCATGGAGATTAAGGAAACAAAATTGATGAGTGTAAGGTGGTGTGACCCACATGGGTTCCACATGCTTTTATGTGTATTTTTTTGCCAAAAAAGGTATGGAACATTATGAATGAGACAAACAAAAGAGGTAAGTGGGACATTATGAATGTGACGGAGGGAGTATATTGTTATTAAAATAGCTAACTTTTCATAATTTTTCATATAAGAATGCCTAGTGGACCACTTACATAATTTAATGCTCACCAATTATAGATGCAATCGGGAAATTTAAAGCATTAACTCGATAGTAGATCATCATTTTTTCCAACTACCGGCACAATCAATAAATTAGAAGTATTAACTTGATAAGTGGTAGCTCACAAATTTCGTAGACTTTGAATTATTTAAGTGTTCCATTAAGATTGTTTATATGATTCTTGGAATAAATGATAATCAATTATAGCCAGAAGATGATTTTGGCAAAATAAACATATTCGTTGAATCCTAGCTCTCGTTTCCATTTGGATATCATTAGTTTCCTTATTCCGCTCTTTGCAGCTCCATTGTGAAATAACAGATAATATGTAAGCATGAGCGCTGAAAACTCACCGGAGGATATTAAATGAAATGTTAAACGTTAGGGATTTCATTACAAATATACTCCCTCCGTCCCTCATATATAGGCCCATGGAAGAGTGGCACAGGTTTTAATAAAGTTGAAATGGTTATAGTGTTGAGTGGAGAAAGGGTCCCACTTTCTAAAAAGAAGGGGTATGTTGATTAGGAAGGGTATGTAAATAAGATGAAAAGTTGGGGATAAAAGGGTAAAGTGATTTTACTATAAATGGAATGGGCCTACATTTCGGGGACAGACGAAAAAGGAAAGTTGGGCCTATATATCAGGGACGGAGGGAGTACTAAAGATGAGACACTAAATAAAAAAACTCTAAATGTCAGGATTTAAGCTATTATTACTCCTTATCTACGTGGAGTGCATACGTGGACTCTCCGGCGAGCCATGTCAGCGTATGAGCACCGGGAACTCACCGGAGGACTTTAAATGAAAAATTATGAAACGTTAGGGATTTTAATAAAAATGTGCTAAAGATGAGACACTAAATGAAAGTCTAAATGTTGGGATATAAACTATTATTACCCCTTGAACCAATGTAGAGTCGAGGGATTTGAGACGGAAGATGCGGGTAAAATAGCAGTAGGGTGCTGAAAAAGAATTAAAAATAATTAACTCCCTGGTGATCAAATGATGAACTCTTAGGCTTCCTCCCCAGCATTAGTGGTATTCCTAACTCAAAAATTGCAATGCATGGCAGAAAAAGAACTGAAAACATTTTAGCCTAAACCCTAGCAGCAATGCTTTTCCTAACTCTTATAAGGTTTCACATCCCTACTATTCTAACCATACGAAGTTAATAATAATTGAAAGCAAAAACATATAATGTAAGGTTCCTGGGGCAATACTTAGACCCGTCGTCTTACTCAATCTATACTATATTCTGTTATTTGATAAGACCAGACCCGCCCTCTTACTCAATCTATACTATTACTATATTCTGTTATTTGATAAGATAACTATGGAAATTGTTAAAGCCACCCATTTCTGTCCCGCATCGACTTGGTAAAGGGTCCTGACTCAATATATAAACTTGGAGTACCCTCCTCTCTTATAAGGCCTTTTAAGGGGGTGTTAAAGCCACCCATTTCTGTCCCACATCGACTTGGTAAAGGGTCCTGACTCAATATATAATCTTGGAGTACCCTCCTCTCTTATAAGCCTTTTAAGGGGGTGAGAGCCCAATTCTAATAGAAATCAATTCTAGAAAATCTAGCTTGCAAATCTTTTCACATCTCCTTTCTGCTCCTGCTTCACTTGGTGGATTGCTATCACCATTAGAATGTTCTTAGGGTTTATGTGGCAATTTCATTGGTCTGTTTGAAACTATTCCGTGGAATCTATTGGACTTTATGCATCTTGATGTATAATCCTGCTCTTTCTTCGAAGTTTATCCCATTTTTACCCAAGTTTTATCCTTTCTACTTCCCTTAGCTCACATAATGTGAAGACTGAGTTATCTTGGAGAACTTCTTTCCTTTTAAAAAAAATTATTTACTATATTTTCTAATGGCAGTATCTTTTCTCCTGTTTAAGTTAATTTGCTACTGCAGATATTCCTGCATTAGCTAGTATGCTCTACTACCTCGTACTTTCCTATTAGATTGGCTCCTTGTATCTTTCGCCAAATTGCTAACAATAGCCTACTTTCAATAATTGGAAAACTGTTCATGTGTTGCTTTACTGTTTGTTATCACATTCTTTCGTAATAAATGCTGATCTTACTTCATGGCAAGATCAAGATGCATTAGTTGAATAATTTGTTGTTACATCGCTGTGATATTCTAATTTGACACAAATATCTAGATTTATCTTAATTTTTATTCTTGTGTTGATTATGTCTGGGAACTAGAGGTAGAATATTTACAGTCTCTTATAAGCTCATAAGAAATAACATTTCTTGTTTCAAAACCATTTAACTTGTAAATTTGTCTCAGTATCACATTGTTAGAATTCATCACTTGATCTGTTCCTTGATGCATGATTTAATATTGAGAGCTGTAGTTTCCGCATCCTTCCAGTCTTTAATTGCATATTTTATCTTTCATAGTGCAATTATGAAGAGTCTTACAAGTTACCAGCATACTTAGTCTGTAAACTCATATGCTTCTTGAGATTGAGGTGTTATTATAAATGGAATACAGGACTCTGACTGTTTAGACTATCTGTTATCTAACTTAGCACCTAAAACATATTTTATTAGTAGCATTTGAATCCAGTTTCCTACTTTCTCAAGTCGTGGTATATCATTACTTATGAACCAATATTGTCCCATGTAGTTTAGATTATACCACGCCCACTCCAGGAAGAAGTTCCAGCTGAATTTCTTTTTCAAGTATGAATTGTATCTCGTCTCTGAATTTGCTTACTTTTGCAGTTCTTACCATGATGGAGAACATTATAATAGTGTCCGCTCAAAGGAAGACACTTGCTCTGGACCAGCTAGGCCAATTGTTATAAAGGTTCTCTCTCATTGGACTTCACATTGAGCATATATTACTTTCTACAGGAATTTTAAATCTCATTTAGCACATATATTCTGTGTATACTTTATCTTTTTTAGCTCAAAATCTGATAACTTCTAGCCATGTCAAAAAGGGTGATGCTGATCTTTCAGCAAAATCCAATCAACCTAAAGCTGCTGTCAGGAAGTCGAGAGAGGATTATCGAAGGAATGCTTTATGTGATGACTCCATCAAAATGGTAAAGGCCGGAAGTGGATGCGAAGATGCTAGAAAAGTTGAACAGGTGATTATATTTTAACAAGCCCACCCCCACCTTCATGGTGCATGATTTAGCCGCTCTTATGCCAGAACCCAAACAGCAACCGTAAAATGAAATATCACAAACCAGATACAAGCTTGCTCTATATATTTTTCAGATAGGGGATTCTCCCATATCAGTTATTCTTGTAAAGTTTGTTTTCTTATGTATATAATTTCCCATCTAGGCTCTACAACAAGTGGGCGGAGATGTTGATGCTGCAATAGAGGTCCTTGTGGCTAAAGAAGGATCTTCAGATCATATATTTGTTGAAGCTGAACCTTCTTCATTAGTTGAAACTTCTAATGGAAATGGTAGGTTGTTATGTTTGATTTTTCTTGTTACTCTGCAACTGGCAATTGTGTCTTGTATGCTGCCTGAATATTTTATCCTTTGTTAAGTATCTTTACACATGTTATGCTTGTCTCTTGAAATCAATACTGATTGCTGTAATAATTACTTAACGGCTAATAAATTTGTAAAAAGTTTGAATATGTGGTAGTGCGATTACAATATGCAGCAAGAATATGTAAGATGTGATTGATCTCTGTGTGATTTGCCACATGCTTATGTCCAATACCTTCTCATCCCTAATATGAAGGTTTCATTATTGACATGGAACTAGAAATACTTTATTTTGGATAGTTTTTCCATCTATTTCTATCTCAGAGGATCAATTTTACACACTGCATACTGGAGTTCTCCCTATACTGCACGTTCTCTTCTCAATTTGATTTTTATGATCATCCTATTGTATTGTATTGGATACATATTTACTTGCTTTATGTTGTATCTTTTAGGTTTGCCAGAAGAACACCAAGCAGAGAGCTCAGATCAGCATAGGCTACCGGTTCAAGACACAACATTTGAACTGGAATTATCTGGCAATGATGCGGAGACAAATAACAAAAAAGATCCACAACCAGATGAAAAGGTTCTGTCATGTGCAAGATACTGGTGCCAAATTTATAACTACTTTTTAGCCTCTATCATTAGTTTGATTTCTGAATAAGTCCAAATCACATTACTACTACAGAAAATCTCGAGGAACAAGGCTTGTCCATGTGGCTCAAAAAAGAAGTACAAGTCTTGTTGTGGTACAGTTGCTGGGAGATCATCTGCCAGATTTCCGGTGTATGCTTTTTAATGCCTTTTTATAATTCGTAGCAGTTATTATTTGGTCAATCATTACATGCTACTCCACTTGGCTAGTAAAATAGGCATTATACTCATTTATTGTCAAAACCGATACTTCTCTAGGATGCCACATTAAAACTCTCAGGATCCAAACATGATTCTTCTTTAGACTACTAGTACTGCTCCGTTTCCTTCAGAGATATTACACCAAAAGCGTGAAGCATTACTTGAAGATGTCATACTTCATTTCCATAGCAGAACATATTAGGCAGCAAGAGTGAAGGCAGCAATAAGCCAAAAAATTTGTCTGAAACTATAACTTATGTACTTAATGAGCAGCACTAGTCGGCCAAATAATTTTGCACACACACTTGCAAAGTTTTCCTGAAGCAGTTTTATTGTTTTGATGAAATGCAGCTAGACACAGTTGATCTTGTTAATATTGTTCTGTACTGCTTAGTGCCATGTTTGGCACTTTGAAATCTGACGACTCTCATTTTAGGTATAAATCTTAGTTTCCTTTTTGTTTCCTCCTTTTCTTCATTAGATTCAGTAAACAATGCAAAATTACTCTAATTTTTAAGATGGACCTTGAGAGCCTTCTGAAATATCTTTGCACGGAAGACTATAGTTATACTGATACTGTCGCATGCATTCATGTCATCAAAAACACTAATGAACTCAGTCTCGGACTACCTATATATTACTTTTGACTCTATATTAGTCTCGACAGTAACCAAACTGTTGACTATGGGAAGAGCCGGAAGGACAGAAAGCAAGGTAGAAAAGGTGGCACAATTCTCCCGAGTCCCGTTCATTCTGATGGAGGGCCACCTGACATGGGTGCACTATGCATCTAACAACATCTTCCAGGTATCATCTGCATCTATTGTACTTGGTGTTATGTTGGGTAATTTATTTTGTATAGGTGTATACCTCAAATGTCAATGGCTTTTCCAATTAAAATTCATCATGCAGCATTACTACACATGTCAATGCACTGCATTCATGTGAAGGTGAATTGGATAAATTCCAATTAAGTAGTTAGGAGACTTGAGTTGGCTTTGATTTACCACAAAATGCATAATCCTCTCTCCCCTAAGTTTGACTCATTAATGATAACAGTCGTCTGGTGTTCTTTTGTCTGAATTTGATGGTAAACTATTATGTTTTTCCCGAGCTTATGGTGTGATTCTTTAATTCGCCCGTTGCATCTTCATTCAGGTTGTATCTCTTGAGAGAAGGATTGATGTTTTGTCCTATTTTCTACTACAGGCCATTTCTGGAACTAATTCTGCCAATTGAGGAGAAAATGCTTTATCTCATTCCTGCAAAGGCAAAGCAGGAAACACAAATACCTTTAGATTTGGCATAGTTAGAATAGTGAACTTCAAAGTTTTGACCCTTTTTGTTGTGTGATATATAGGTTCCAGTATAGGTGTTTAAAGTGTAAAATCAATTTAAAGTGGAAATATAGTTCTAATTTATTTGGTTCCTATAAACGGAGAAAGAAATTAATGTGATGGAGTTTTCCAATCCGGGCCGGGCTTCTTCGTAAATGTATGGGCTTGTCTTGGCCCATGGGGTTTTTCATGGGTTTCCGGCATGATCAATCCAACTTTAGTGAAACAAGGTTTGGGGAATCAGATGCCCAAATACTTTTCACACTTTCATAATAACAGTAGCGAAACGTTGTCCGAAACTTTGCCAAAATTAGTTTCACCCCAAAATTATAATGTCCGAGTTTTGTGCATACTAATATCTAGAGATCAAATTGATCTTATATGAACTTCAGTATGGTTATGTAATGCAATGATTTTTTTTTTTCAAATTCATTTTTCATAGATTATCCTAGGAGGCTAACTTTTGATGTCGATGGGAATATTATAGAATCATAGATGAAGATTTTCCACCTGCACATACATATATACCGAGGAATTGGTTTCACATGTATAATGCTCTCTATCAACTTTTGCTTTCTCCACTTTGTCTATACTTTAATTTGATCGACCACTTTTCTGGAAAACTTGATGTTATTCCAAACATTGTCTCCATTTAAAATTACATATAGAGAAAAATCATTTATATGATATGCATGGATTCTACCTATTATATGTTCTATTTGCCAAACTCTGTTTAGTATATGGTAGAGTTTGTAGGTGGGTTAATTGACAAAAATAAAAATGTACATATAGGGAGGCGGTTTAATTAAAAAATATACGAATATTTTCTAATTGTAACTTAAATTAATATGATTATCACAAAAAAATAGAGAAGTGTAGTTTGCAATATAAATTGCTCCTCTTCACGTATGTATTTCAATTAAAATGAAATATACCTCTTAATATTCATGTAAGTTAAATCAAATCGAAACATTAAGCACATAAATTCAATTAAAATGAAATATTCGGCACATACCTCGAAAAGATTAATCCAATGCACAGCAGATTGATACAATTAGAGTAAGAGAGATTGAGTCTGCATTAATTAGTGCAGGGAGTGATGAAGAGAGATAACATTCTACCTATTTAAGCATCTTTGGGTTGCACCGACAAAAAATGGGCATGCATGCCATTATAATACTTTAGTATAATCACATCTGTTTTGGGGGTTTTGGTAATATACTATTAATTCGTAAAAGATAAAAAGAAACTTGGAATTTTGTTTCACTTTTCTGCTCAGCATCCAGTGATACATCAACCTTCTTTGTATTGGGTATTATTATTTTCACTGAAAAGTGACAAATAAGTGTCATCATTTATTAGGAAGGAGTCAGAAGCATCTAGGAGGTTCTGACGGTTAAGTTGAATGAATAAGGTTGTGACCAATAGAAATTATGTGAATACAGTTGTTAGATCTGGGTTTTAATATTACAAGAAAAAAAAAAGCTTTGTCACTGCAGCCATGCATGCAGATTGACGTCGATCGGTTAAAGAATTTTCTCCTTTTCTGGTAATTCAATTTTACTTTCGTTTGTCGGCTTCTTCAATTTTCAATTCAAAATAGAAACCAGAAAAAATACTGACCAAATTTTATTTAGCATGGAAAGATTTCCATGTGTAATCCACCAGTCTTGTTCAAGTAGTAAATGACTTTTCTTTGTTCAAAATTATTACGTCAACTTTACCACCACATTAAATCACTAAATTTAGCGCTATTTTGCATTATCATTTTAGGTAAATATTGCATCACTAGATTTCATTTAACGCTATTCGCCAGCCAGTGACGGACGCAGAAAAAATTGTTGGCGGGGGCTGAATTTTTAAAATTTCGAGTTGAAAATTTCCATATGATAATTTACCTATAATTTATTTGGTGGCA